>OVAN01000566.1:0-55738 GCA_900406275.1 Anastatica hierochuntica
AATTAATATATTTATTTTCGTTTATTAATTTAATTTCATTTTAATATTTTACAATTTTAAATATAATTTAAAAATTATTTTAATAGTTGCAAAAATCTACAGTTAAGTTGCTAATTCGTCGTTAAATTGTTGTAAATTTACGACGATTTAACGACGAATGTTGAATATAANCGTCGTAAATTTACGACGACTTAACGACATCGTTTTCATACGTTGTCGTTAAATCGTCGTAAAGTTACGACGATTTAGCAACGAAAATTCGTTCCAAAATTGATGTTTATACGTCGTTAGTTTACAATCAGTTTACAACGATTTAGAGACGAAACTCATTTCGTCGTTAAGTCATCGTAAATTAACGACGAATTTGCGACTAATTTTTAACATCGAATTTACGACGAAATTCTATCGTCGTCAACTTTACGACGATTTTTCTTTTGCGACGATCCATTAACGACGATTTTGATTTCGTCGTTAAGGACGTATACCGACGATTTAGCGACGATTTCGATCGTCGTTAAACGTCTGTTTTCTTGTTGTGTATCCTATTAGTCTAAGATATATCTTGTCGAAAAAAAGAGTCTAAGATATATCTTAATGGGTAGTCGCAATGGTTTTTTATTCTTTCATTGTTTTCACTCCTCAATACAAAATCTTTTTTTTTTTCAAAGTAATGTTTGACTAAAATTTTGATTACACAAAAAAAAACTATTGATTTTTCCCCTATATGTCATAACTTAAATTTTTAAAATCGGATATTTACTTCTTAATGACATTTAAAATTATTTTATACTTTACTAAAATACAATTGAATAATTCTCTTTTAATAGTAATATTATTTTAACATATATCATCAATTTTGAAATGCATCTTCACAAAACCAAACTTAAATTTTTAAAATCGGATATTTACTTCTTAATGACATTTAAAATTATTTTATACTTTACTAAAATACAGTTGAATAATTCTCTTTTAATAGTAATATTATTTTAACATATATCATCAATTTTGAAATGCATCTTCACAAAACCAAACTTAAATTTTTTGTTCTTTATTTATTAACCCTCCCGTAATATTTTAATTTATGTTTATATTATGAACAAGTGGATTTATTTTTAACTCATTTTTAACTTACTATATATTCTCACTTTGTTAGCTTCAATTTAGTAATTTTTAAAAATAGTATTACTACCTTTTTAACTAATACTTTCAATTCATTTTCTACCCACAATTTACCAAACCAAACCTTTTAATTTTTTGTTCTTAATTTTACCAATCCACGTATTGTATTACATTTTTTTTTTCATTATAAGTGCATTTAGCAGTGGCTTTAACTTAAATTTCATTAATCTTTTTAGTTGGTGTTCAATGTTGTTAGCTTTTTATACTAGCACAAAATAATTTTTCTATGAAAAATAATAATTCTATTTTTTATTGGGAATATTTATATGGTATTTAGTTTTTCTAGACTTTTTGTTATTTAGTATGGTTTATTACTTATGTTATTGATGGTGTTTTCAAATTTTATCATTGATATATACAGTTGTTAATTTCAATTTCAATTTATTTTCATTTGCAATATAAAACTTCTTATTTTGTAGGCATAATATTACTATTATTATAGTAATGTTATTTCTATAACATATGGTCATCTTATACTATTTAAGAAATATATGTCTATTTTTTAAATTTTAAATTATGCCTAATGTAAAAGATCAATTTTTTGTGTGTTTACATTTTTTATTTACTATATTAAAACTGTTACAA
Organism: Anastatica hierochuntica; assembly: GCA_900406275.1. Classification (NCBI taxonomy): domain Eukaryota; kingdom Viridiplantae; phylum Streptophyta; class Magnoliopsida; order Brassicales; family Brassicaceae; genus Anastatica; species Anastatica hierochuntica. The sequence goes on from OVAN01000566.1 coordinate 1,765, forward strand.
ATGCAATCAAAATGATCGTTGAGATTTTAACTAAAAAAGAAAGAAAATGTAATTCTTTAATAAAGTATTATGGACTCGTCATTAAAGGCTAGAAGAAAAAGTCTAATATATGGTCATCTTATATTATTTAAGAAATATATGGCCGTATTTTAAAATTTAAATTATGCCTAATGTAAAAGATCAATTTTTTTGTGTGTTTACATTTTTTATTTACTATATTAAAAATGTTACAAATGCAATCAAAATGATCATTGAGATTTTAACTAAAAAAGAAAGAAAATGTAATTCTTTTATAAAGTATTATGGACTCGCTATTAAGACCAAAAAGAAAAGTATAATAGCAAAAATTCATAGTTTTTTAAGTAATAGAAAAGTTAAATCAGTTACTTAATTAGTTGACTCGTTTATAATATTGAGCTAATTCACTCTAATTTAATTTGTTGCACAATCATTGAAATTTTCTTCTCTAAAGCCACACACACACAAGTGACACAACATATTGGAGTACAGCTGCTTGCCAAACGAAGGGTGAGAATGTGGATTTAGGCTTTCAGTTCTCAAAAAATTCTGCATGTGTAATCCATAAATAAAGATTTTAGAAAAGTTTCTAAATGACTGTAAAAAATATATATTTTCTTCTTTTCCCGATTAGGGACCGATCCAGTATTGGTTTAGGTCTAGTGCTCATGCCATTTCCTCTGTTATAGTAAAAAGAAATACCCTTTTATTATATTCTGTACCCTATTCTTTAATTTTAAGAAAAACCTTTTTTTTTTGCCAAAAAGTATATTTTATTTACATTTATATATTTTATATTATTGTTTTAGTTGTAGTGTAGAAGTTTATTAAAACATCTTTAAAAAAGTCTTTTTTTCGCCGCTTTAAAAAGTCTTTCAAATCTTAATTTTTGAAGTTTTAATCTTAATTTTTTTTTCAAAATGAAAATTTGAATTTAAAACTCCGCTATTCGAAATTCAAAAAACTATGCACTTTTGTTTTACTCCTTATTTATAGATATCATCAACAATTTTACTTTAGTCCTTATATAGTTGTATTTCACAGTACTATATTTAAATATAATATAATCGCAGATTTTAATAATGACATAAAACAAAAATAAATATATTTAAACCAAAACAAAATTATTATATTTTATATAAAATATTTGATATAGAAAATTATCGATACCACTCTTGTTATAAGGAATATAGATGTTAAAATTATAATTTATAAGTAACTTTTTATTACTATATAATGTTTAATCACTAATAATGTTTACAATTTATTTTGCTGAATGTTTTTAATTTGTCTATGAAAGTCTGATGATTAAAATTAATTGCTATTATAATTGAAGACTATAATACAAAAAAGATTATTTATCAAAAAAATACAATAAAAAGATTGAAGATATATTAGAGGCTTTTTTTTAGCAATAGATTCTGAAATTGAGAATTTGTTACCCTGGAAAAGATCCCTTTTGAGATGCTATTAGTGTAAAAGTATGATTAGAAAAATGCAATTATCAAAACACAAAGAAAAGATGTATATAAGACAAATATCCTTTATATCGACAAGATATAATGTTTGTCTTTTTCGATTCCCACTTTGATAATTGAGTATGTTGCCGCGTTAATCATCATTGTCACGGTTTTGTCTATAAATCCATGGTTTGTAATTGACACGTGCTTAAATAACTATGTTCGGTAAAACAAACGTGCTTTTGATATAAAAAAAACTAATATGATGATTTGTCTCTTTTTAGTATGGTTTATCACTTGATACGAACTTTTTCACTTATACATGATTCTTCCACCCGATGACAAACGTGATAAAACTTATGATGTTCTTTATCCTTTGAAAATGCAGTGGAATAAATACTTTTAACTATTCGATGGACCCATTTAAAACAAGCAAAAAAGGTAAAATTTTTTTGAAAATGCTGTATTTTTCACTGTTATTATTAAATATAATATTGACGAAGAATTTAAAAAAAATATTAGTTGTCATTGTTGTCTATCGCCTATTGTGAAAAATTACCCAAAAGTAAAACAAAGGAAACACTATATGCCAGTTCATTGATAATATTCGGAAGATGTGAACAACTTTGGTTATTTTTTCACTTTCAAAATAAAATAAAATAAAATAATATAGCAATAGTATTTTAGTTAAGATGTGAACACTGTTTTTTTATATATATTGTGGGTATTGTTTGACACATATTTGTTAATAATTTTTGGGGTGAAATTAGCTAATACAACACATAAGTCAACATTCTGTAAGAGTTTTTAAATCATTTATTTATTTTATCTGAAGAAAATGTTTTAGTTTTAAACCTTCTTAGAAAATTATAAAATCTGAACCCTATCCTTATAGATCTGTGGTTGACTGGTTGTAACAGAGTGACGTAGAGATATAACGAAAACACGATAAGGTTAATGTTGTCGTGAGCCTCTTGGTACCTTTCATGGACCGCCCTCAAGAGGAGATTGTCCCAAGTGTAGAAACCACCATTGCTCACAACTAATGATAATTTTTAGTATCCTGTCCTGAATCAAAAAGTCTTTTTTGTTGGATACGAAAATTCTTTTCTTTTTTGTTTACAAATTATAAATTATTAAATGACTAATATTCATTTTTCTAACCAAAAATAATTAAAAACAAAAAACAAAATTTTATCTAAAAAACGCCAATGACAAAAATAGAAGCAAAAAATCTGTTTTTTTTTTTGAGTTGACATCAAATAAATCCAATTTATGTAGAAGAGGATTTTTAGAAAAATCGGATTTATTTGATGTCACTCTTCTTTGGAAAAAATTGGTAGTTAAACTTTCTCCCTAACAACAAACAGTCAATGAAGCAAAAGTAGTGTAACAAAAATTGGCATTTGCATTTTGTGAGTGTACCGTTTATTACCACCAAATACATTTCCTGAAATCTCATCAAGCTGTGTAGTTGTGTATAATATGATTCACTCCTTGGTTTGGTTCCTAGCTCTATGGTTTGGTTTCCCCATGTGTTCTGCGGATATCGAACTTGTCTACAAACTCCAGCGGAGAAACTGTCTCGTTTCTTATCCTCTTAATCTTGGGGCTCAACAGTCCCATGTGCCTAAACCCATACAACTTTAGCACTTGATTATCCGCAAAATTAAAAGCCCTCTCCATGCTCTTGAAGCACCTATCGACTGCGTAATCCGCATAGCTGCCACAGGGTTTACATCCCACGAAATGTGTCACAAAGGGCCATCTCTCATCGCCCAATCCCGGATGGTACTTCTCTATCATCTCTTCATATCTATCGACCAAACCCTCCCAAAACCCGTGCAAATAGTATTGATTCTCGACATAAACCTTCTCCATCCATTTATCTTTTTGCATAACCAGGAGGTATATCAACGCCGATTGATCATCCGCCTCGAAAGCTGGCCTGCCTTTCAAATAAGCCGTCAGTATCTTCCCAGCTTCATCGCGGATAGGCCCTTTTGGTCCCATTGGAGCCCAAACATCTAACAAATCCAATGACCACTGACAGTTCCTCAACAGAAATACACCTGTGTTCAACGCAACCCATGACTTTTGGTTCCACAACAAGTCCGGATAACCGTGTATCACCAGATTATGATTCTCATACCGAGACAACGGGATCTCAAACAGTATATCAGTGAACAAAGCATCACTATCCATCCACCAAATCCATTCTACTTCTGGATGAGACAACATTAATTTCCTAATCATAGGCAATTTCGCCCAATACCCCGAAAGTTCCTCATCCAAATGCGCCATGTTATACATAATCTCAATCCCGTGGAGCCTACAATAATCAATCTTGTTCTTCACAGATTTCAATAGATAATAGTCTCCAATTGGTTTATCGCAGGGTCCCGGGGGAGACCCGGTAAGAAGCAAGATTCGAGCTTTGCCATTGACAATACTAGGAAACTCAGGGTTCTTATTTAGCCATACCTTGCGTTGACCGTCCCAGTTTGTGATCTTGGGCCCAAGAGTGTACGTAGCATTGGTATTAACCTCAACTTCAGGAGACTCATTCAAGTTGGTTGGATCCGAACCAGATGGGATCTCAGCAACACTCGGGTTGGTTTCGTTGATGAGACTCTTATTAACATTGGGATTAATCTCAACTTCAGGAGTCTCATTCAAGTTGCTTGGATTTGAAGCAGATGGAATCTCAGCGACACTCGGATTGGTTTCGTTGATGAGACTCTGGTTAACATTGGGATCAATCTCAGCTTTAGGGAGCTCATTCAAGTTGGTTGGACTCGAACCAGATGGGATCTCAGTGACACTCGGGTTGGTTTTGTTGATGAGACTCTGGTTAACATCGGGATTACTCTCAACATCAGGAGGCTTATTCAAGTTGGTTGGATCCGAAGCAGATGGGATGGTTTCCTTGAAGAGACTCTGATTAACAGAGTCGGCGTTGGAGCTGCTTCCAAAGTTCCCGAAACTGATAGCTCCAAGTAGCACGAGAATGGTCACAAAGCCACAGAGAATCATGATCTTGATGTTGGTAAAGGTGTTCTGGATCTGTCTACCGCACAACCAACCACGACTTTTACCTCCGCCAATTCCAGAGGATCTCGACCCATCCTGAAACATTTCACCTGCCTCCTCTCTCTCTATCTAGATTTTATACGACCACCAGTTGTCACTTGAAACAGGACATAATCTAACTAATCCATAATCAATGAAGACTGTCTTTTTTCTTTCCTCACAGAATGTGTAAATCCCACTTTGTCTTCTCCTCTCAGACTAGTAAATGATGGAGATTGACAATCTGAAGAGCCTCTTCTACAAATTAAAGTAAAAGAATTATTAAATTGGATAATGGAGAAATGTGGTCATAATTAAATATATTTGATATCGAAGAAGTGCTCAGCTCGATCTAAGAGAAATATATTTATATGGAAGCCACCGTTTCAGCATCTTCAGCAAATGAATAAAGTATATAAACAACTCTACAGATTTAAATATTTATGTGCATACTTAAAAAGAAACCACTCAACTAGTATACGCAATTGCAAACAATATAGACAAAAGGCCATACCTGAATCAGCCATGGTTTGGAATCTTGGAACTGAAACACAGAGTCTTGAAATGTAATTGCCACAGAACCCCCTTCATGGTGGTTCTAAAAAAATGTTACATTAATAAGAAGTTGTGCAATGGAAATCACGAAGAATAAAATTTGGGAAATAAAAACTGGAGATGGTAAAGAGTTCAATTAGTATAAACTAACCATAAAAAGACAAGTTCCAGCAGGCAGCAGAGGAATGTTTCATTTTTTGCAGAATCTTCCAAAACATATTCTTCTCAAGCTCTTCTATAATATGTTTCAAGCCTGGAACCACTAGACCAACCATTATTTTCCGGTTATGCTGCAATAAAAAAGACGCAAAATGTGTTGAGAATACAGAACTAAACAACTTACTGCTGTTTAATAAAAAAATATCATAAACCCTTATCCATCCTAGATTTGTTAATAGCTTATAGGGGTATTGTATCTGCAAAATATTTCGTAACACTTGACGGTATCAACAGAAAGATAACACACAGCATAAAGCAAACAGTTTTAGCACATAAAAAAATCAACCAACCTATACAAAATATTGAACAAGAATCCCTGTGATGGTCAACTCTTATAATCAAATTTTTCAGATCAAATTTCAGTTTATATGAATCCTTTACTCAACCGAAATCGAAACCATTGTCTGTGAGAGTAAGAGGTTGATTAGTGTTTTGCTGTAAAGATTATAAATATTTTTACAGTCTTTAAAGTTTAAAATTTTCCAATCACACTTTAAAACTTTAAAAGTCTTAAAAATCTCCTTAAATTTCTCAACATATTTTTTAGTTTCTCTTCTCCTCGTTTCATCACTTTATTTTTTTTTTAAGTCACAACTTTTTATTTTAAAGTAAAAGTTTTGACAATAATTTGTTATTTTAAAGTCTTCACGGTTACAATATTTACCGAACAATCAACTCCTAAGTCGTACACAATTTCTCCCATTTTATATTTTGTTGCAACTTTATATTGGATCTAATCTTCAAATTATACTAATACCTAACTTTAAGCCAAAAAAGTTGATGGATAGTATATAGACCACTTAATTTCACTATTGAATAGTCAAGTAATAACAATAGTGTGACTGTTATAATAGAGTTTTTGGGATTTAGAATAGTGAAAAAAGCAGAGTAGAATTCAAATTTCACCAAAAAAGTTTTTTCATTTGCAAACAAACTTATAAAAAATTTTAGTAGTTGTGGTGTAATTGAATTTCGGCTTTGAACAATAAATGATGCACCACGTACACGTACAGATAGATAGATACTAGTATTATTTAATTTACTATCTTTTGAATATATAGTCTGGTTGAAAAACTTTTCTTATATTGAGAGTCACATGATATATGATCCAACAATAATTGAGAAACTTAATGTGGGATTGAACAAGCATTGATTTCTAAAGGGCCTAAGTGGAACTCACAAAGGATTTTTTCACTTTTAAAAGTGAGTATAATCTCAACAAGCATTTTGATACCAATACTTCAGCTACTTTTTTTCTTATCATAAAAGGAAACATGTTATTAAACTATACCAATTACATAACGTTGAGTACAAAGAGTTCGTTTTACTAACGCATCAACTAAAGAATTAGCTACACGTGGAATAAAAACAAGAACGCAGTAAGAAAAACGAGAAATTAAATCTCGAATATCGTGAAAAAGTCCAAAAATGTCAATATAGTCTTCATTGCGATTGATAATATTGACCAAAATTTGGAAGTCCGAGTGCAGAAGCAGCTCATTAATCCCCAACACAAGAACCAAACGTAGAACAGAAAACAATGCTAAAGCTTCAACCAGTAGAAGTGTAACCACATCCTTCTGGAAAGAGGTAAATTCCCCTAACATACCTCCATCAGAAGACAGATAGAACCAATCCATGCCACACTTCCAATTAGTCACCACCCAAGAAGCATCTACCCAGCATACCGTAAACAACGAGGTGGAAGAAGATGGCCCAGGGAGAGATGGTGATAAGGAACTGGCAGAGCAATTGTGAACCGGCATACTTTGGCTACTAAATAAAAAAATTATGTATATGATTTTCCGTTGATGTTTTATCATCTTTGGCTTCGAAGGTTTCTTTATACTTGTCGGCTTTTGGCTCCGAAAAGAACATGTTCTTTGCCGGCTTCATCTCTAATCCTCTAGTTTCTAAGTTAATATATTCCATAGATGTAAAAAAAAAAGTCTATATATAGTACAAACACACAATGCGTTACTAGAAATTACGTAAACGTATAATGATATTAGGGATGCATGCACACATGAGAAAAGTATTGGTTCATTACCAAAAAAAGGGCGAACGTAGTCAACAACGACTCACCGCCGTGTTTGGCCGTATTAGCTCTCACTCTCATGTCAACTAGTCAAATTGGTTCCATTGCATGATACTAATAATTATTGCTTAGCCACTGATCCTCGAAGCTTCAAATTTCAAACAATCGTAAACTCGAATAAACACTTAAAAAATCCATTGAGTAACTTATACTACTTATTTTTACAAAAATAGATTTTGGACATTTTACACGTATTGAAAAACAGTTAATATAAAAATACGTTGCAAATAATTTCTTATAACTTTAAACCAATATTTACAATCAAAATTTATCAAATTTAATAATTTACTATCATCTCTATATTATTATTTAAAAAGTATGTTTAACCAAATAACCTTTAGTTTGTAAATATTTACATCATGTGCCATAGGCCTGGACGTTCGGTTACCCGTTCGGTTTCTGTTCGGTTCTTTCGGTTCTCGGTTCTTTCGGTTCTCAAAAAATTGGAACCATTCAGTTCCTAAAACATTTCGGTTCGGTTCGGGTTCGGTTCGGGTTCGGTTCCGTTTAAATTAAGTAACCATTCGGGTATTAGTGGTCAAATATTTTTTTAGTATTTTGGTTATTTTTAGGAATTTTCGGATATTTTTGTGTATATTTTCGGATATTTTTGGGTATTTTCGGGTATTTTTGGGTATTTTCGGGTATTTTTCATACATTTTCGGGTATTTTTAGATATTTTGGATATAATTTCGGGTATTTTTGGATATTTTCGGATATTTTTATATACTTTCGGTTATTTCGGTTACCCGTTCGGTTCCGGTTCGGTTCGGGTTTGGTTCCGGTTTTTTCGGTTCCCAAAAATCGGAACCGTTCGGTTACTTTTCAACTCCGGTTCGGTTTCGGTTCGGTTATTTTCGGTTCGGTTCGTTTCGAATCGGTTCCTCGGTTCCGGTTATTTTGCCCAGGCCTAATGTGCCATTAGAAAAATATAATTTAAAAAACAAATGATGTTAAATCATGTTTGCAAAATCTCATTGTAGATTTTCTTAATATTTTTTTAAAAATCATTAAGTTAATTATATGTATTTTTAAAATAAGTTGAAAATAATTTCTTACAATGATTAATTGTAAAATAACATAAAATAAAATATATTTTGAAATAAACAATATACTTTTGAATATACAATAATAACGTATGATTAATTAGTTAATTAGTTAAACATCTTAACAAACACCGAAAATATTTAATCTTAACTCTAAATTTACAAATTTAATTTATACAATAATTTAAAAAAAAATTAAAAAAATTTAACGTATCACGAAATATTAATAAAATATGATCTCGCGCATATATGCGGGTTAAACTCTAGTTAGCTAATAAAAACGTATAAAAAACTAAAAAAGCTTATTCTTTGTGAAACAAAATTTTCTACTAAAACATACATCTTTTCACAAATATTAAAAAATAACTAATGTATAAACGTTGTTTTCTATATAACTAATAATTTCTTATAATTTTAGAGCAATATTTTTTGAATTTAAGAATTTACTAAACTTAACGAAAAGATAAAAACAATGGTTTCTATCCTAAAAGCTTCCCGTGGATTTCGCCAAACATAATTAGGTTTATGAAATTCATTAATTTCTTAAAAATGCCAAAGGACCGTCGTCTTCCGCACTTCACGCCCAAAATTTTAAAAAGTGAGAAAATCTCAGAAACATTCTCTCTCTCTACTTAAAAACGAAAACGTTTCACTACTTTCTGTAAGAGATTCACTCACTCGAATGTGGATGATCCGATAACAATCCTTGAAATGGGTTGCGTTAGCTCGAAGCAGACCGTCTCTGTAAACCCAGCGATCGATCACTCCGGTGTCTTCAAAGACAATGCTTGTTCCAGTTCCGGTCGAATTGTCGTTGAAGAGAAGAAGCTCGTGTCATGGAGGAGCAGGAAGAGTGAGCTTAACGATTCGGGTCGAGCGAGTTCGAATCGGAGGAGCGAGTCGTCGAGTTTCCGTCTCAGTAACTTAACAAACTACTTAGAAGCTGAGCAAGTCGCCGCCGGTTGGCCTTCGTGGCTTAGCAACGTCGCCGGCGAAGCAATCCATGGCTGGATCCCATTCCGATCTGACGCTTTCGAAAAACTCGAAAAGGTTTGATTTTTGTTTTGTTTTTCGATTCTCTGTAATCACTTCTTCTGAAATTATGATTTGCTCTGTTTTTGAAGATTGGTCAAGGGACTTATAGTAGTGTGTTCCGAGCAAGAGAGACTGAAACTGGGAAGATAATGGCTTTGAAGAAGATACGATTCGATAACTTTGAGCCAGAGAGTGTTAGGTTCATGGCAAGAGAGATTCTTATACTTAGGAGATTAGATCATCCCAACATTATCAAACTTCAAGGTTTGGTTACTTCCAAACTATCTTGCAGCATACATCTTGTGTTTGAGTATATGGAGCATGATCTCACTGGTCTTCTTTCTTGCCCTGACATCAACTTCACAACTCCACAGGTTCATATTGTTGTACAGAAAGATCTTTCTTTTCGGATTTTTTTGTTAGTATGAGGGATGATTTTTGTTGCTCTGGCCTTGTAGATTAAGTGTTATATGAAACAATTGTTGTCTGGACTTGAGCATTGTCATGCACGAGGTGTGATGCATAGAGACATCAAGGGCTCGAATCTGTTGGTGAATAACGAAGGAATATTAAAGGTGGCTGATTTTGGGTTAGCAAACTTTTGTAATTCTTCTGGGAAGAGGCAACCTCTAACCAGTCGAGTTGTGACTCTATGGTACCGTCCGCCTGAACTTTTGCTCGGGGCAACAGAGTATGGATCATCTGTTGATTTGTGGAGTGTTGGCTGTGTTTTTGCCGAAATTCTTCTCGGGAAACCGCTTCTGCAGGGAAGAACCGAGGTAAAAACCACAAATCGTTGTCTTAATGGCTGTGTTATATGTAGCTTCAGACCTCTTTATCAACTCAAAGTGTGCTGCTTCTTAAAAATGTATGATCTATAGGTTGAACAGTTGCACAAGATATTCAAATTATGTGGATCTCCGCCTGCAGATTACTGGAAAAAGTCCAAACTTCCTCATGCTACGCTATTCAAACCGCAGCAACATTATGATGGTTGTCTCCGAGAAACCTTGCAAGATTTATCCGTCGCTGACATCAATCTTATAGAAACTCTTCTTTCTGTAGAGCCCCACAAACGTGGGACTGCGTCTACTGCCCTTGCTTCCCAGGTAACTTACCTTTCAACTATTATGACGGTATCAAGTTTGAAGACTTGGATCTTTGATTTTCGGGAAGTCTTTGTTTTTATCACATCTTTTCAAAGGACATTGCTTTTTTCAGTATTTCACTGCAAAGCCTCTTGCTTGCGATCCCTCTAGCTTGCCTGTATACTCGCCTTGCAAGGAGATTGATGCAAAGCATCGAGAAGAAGCAACAAGGTCAGAACTTCATTCTTTACCATCATCGTGCTATAACTTTGATCAGAAGAAAAACTGAAACACAGTTTACTCTCCTATGGGAATCACTTGGTTCATGTGATAAAATCTTAGCACTATTTTTTTCTTTGGCCTTAATTCTTTAGTGTCAGGTCGTGGAAGAAACATTCATTCATCATCCTCATACTCTATTTTGGAATTCCAGGAAAAAAATCAGTAGGAATGGGAGACGTGGCATAGAATCGAGGAAGCCAATACGAAATCCCCCTGCATTTGCTAAATTAGCACTAGCTGAGGTAACTCTGATTTAAATTCTTGCTTACATATTTGAGAATGGAACTTACGTGAAAAAAACCCTTTCCTCTTTGATCTGCTTGCAGGAGGTACAACACACTTTCCAGACGTTTCAGAAACGTAAAGGTCAATCAGTTCATAATGCGATTGATAACAATGCCACTTTATGTGCGAAGCTCCAAAAGCCATCAGATAATGAAAAAGAAGAAGCTTCTCATGTGAAGAACGTACCACAAGGAGATGTGCCTTTCTCAGGGCCTTTGCAAGTCTCTGTATCAAGCGGTTTTGCATGGGCAAAGCGACGAAAAGATGACATATGTGTTAGATCACTTAATAGATCTCTCTCAAGAGGTCACATTCCTAACCTGTTGGAACCTTCTCTTGCTTTTAGTGAGAACATTGAAGTCGAGTCTAAGATAAAAGAGAATGAAAAAGAAGAAAAACATGGGGCAATAACAGATTCCCAAGACCGTGAGTCATTTGAGATGATGAAGCTTTCGATGCTGAAGAAGTGGAGACAACTTGAACGTCCAGATTCTTTTGATGCTTCGGACGAGTATCATTCACAGGAACTATCTTTGGCACTTTATCAGAGAGAAGAAAAGGCAGCAAAACTGGGTCATCTGGTACGTCAATAGATAGTAGAAGCAATGTCATCCTGTTATTTTTTAGGACAGTATCCAAATTCTAGTTGATATTGTAGAGATTGAATGTCTCGGCCGAAGTTTCCGAAGTTTTTCCTTTGAAATATCTGATGCAGTAGTTTATTTAAGCTCTCTTGCTAAACGTTTATGGCAGTTATCTGCAGGTAAGCAACAAGCTATTGATACCAAAGTTAGCTTTACATTGATGTGTGACAACATAAAAATTTTGTCTCTTTCCGACGTTTTATATTCACCCAATAAGTTGAGAAGAGATAGTAAAACATGCTTGATTTGCTTCCCTTCTTTAGTTCTTTTAGGACATGTTGAAAGACATACTCAGTTATGCTAATGAGTTTAGACCTTGACAGGGTTACGAAGACAATGATGAAAAAATCGAATTCTCAGGCCCCCTAGTGTCTCGATCTTATGGACTTGATGAGCTTTTGGAACGGCATGAACGCAAGATTCGCCAGTTAGTTCGAAAATCTTGGTTCCAGAAAGGTATAAGAACATGATGCTACTAAGTAACAAGAAAGAGAGATTATGTTTATTGACCTATAATGCTATATGGCTCGCAATAATCGCCAAGATATTGTCGTTTTGATCAACCCTTTGTGTTTTAAACTTTATACTACGAAGTTAAAGATCTTGAGACATAATGAGCAACAAATGTCTGGTTTCTTTGAACTGCAGCTAAGAAGAAACAAGGGAAGTGATTCTGAATAAAACTTGTCTGTGTCATGAAAAGCTTCCCAAATGGATTCAGAAGAGAGCACCAACAACTCAAAAAGACTATGCATTGTGATGGTTTGAGAAACACAATGATACCAAGATGTTCAGAACCTGTGATGGTGAAGCAAAATATGGAGAAAGCCATGAAGCATTCTTTTGTTAATGTTATTCATAAATAAGTTAACATTTTTGAGAATATATAATGTATAGAGTTAGCTCAGTATCTTTAGTTTATTTTCCATACATTCACAAAACATATATAAAAAATATATATAACATGGATATTTTGTTATACAAGATTTATCTGATCTATTCCAAAGTTGGGACCCTCTTGTGATGTGTGGTGGTTGTGGTACTCAATTGTGTCTGGTGACAATGGTGTGTGTGGGGGCGATGCTGGATTATGATTCTGTGTCATAAGAATGTGATGCTATATTTATCCATTGGGATCTGTACAATTTGCATTTTTGATACAATGTGACAGTTTGGTTTACATTCTTTTAAGATTTGACAAAGCAGTAACAAACTATCAAGCTGTATTCACACAAGTATATTGTTTTTACAAGAATCTTCACTTTTTTGCAGTTCTATCATTGAACAATATGGTAATATGGTTATCATACACTTGTGAATAAAATCTACAACAATGGCTGGACCAATGATGATAATTTGATCCAAGGAGGATCTCTTACCTTGTGTATTCCTTTAATGAATCATACTTTTGTCAACTTTCTTATGAACACATGGCAAAGTTTATCTCTCTCTGTCGTATAATCGGGGGTATATGAAGTCGGTTCATTGCATCCTGCATCCTCGTTCTACTGCTCGAAGATATATCAACCCTCTCCTTATTCTCTGCAACAACAAGATTTAGCAAACAGAAGAAATCGGAAAGATCTTATCGAGCAATCTATAGATTTTCAGTTACCTCTCCAGTATCTTGAAGCCGAAGTAGTTCCAGCCTTTCTGAAGGTCTCGTATCTGTCAGTGTAGCAAGCTGACGCCAAAAAGATAAAAGCCAATTGAGTAACAATTTAACAAAAGGATATATCTGGCAATGGAAAGAGCAGTGTCCATCTTTAGAGAGTGTTTTGCAGATAAATAACATTACCCAAAAACTGAAGCGTTCGGGATCTTGAGGTGTAGGTATCATAGATTCAACACTTAGAAGTATCTCAAGTCGTCTTCTGTCTGTGAGTAAGAAAAGGAAAGACTAGATCATTTCAGAAATACTAAGAGTTTACAAGTGGCAAAACCATCAATCAATATGAAATCTCATGACTAGTTTACTCTCAATTCTCAGCTTAGTTGCTTACCTCCTTGTCTAGCTGCTTCTTTTGCTCTCTCAAGCCATGACCGAGCAAATGACGCTGCACTGCTCGTCAGCTCACGCAACTGTAATAAGTCACAAAGAAAGGTGAGGAAAGTAATGGCACAGCATAAGAGATATAATACTGTTGAGGGATTTGGTAATCATCATACATCTGCTTTCTCTTTGTCGCTTTGTGGTGGAATATCTGTCAGCCATTCGACCTCTGCAACACGATACCTGAAATAAGAAAAAACCGGATAATCAGAAGCTAAGCATTTGTGTTTGAATATGAGTGAAATGAGGGAACATGTATAAAAAAAAGGCTTAAGAACTGCGTTTGCAATAGGACTCAATATTTGATCATACGATCAGAATCATACGACAAAACTTACCCATCTTGATCCCAAGCTTTTACAATGCGACACCTTCTGTGGCTTTCCAACTGAAATAAGCAAGATGCTAAGTTCATCATTTTACAACTTACAAATGAAATAAAGATACAACATAAATAATAACACATAAATCCGCAAATAGATTCAAGTAATACGGATTTATAGAAGAAACAATGGAAATAATATTCACCTCCAGGATAAACCGTCCATCTGGAAGCGGATCACATCTGTGTAATTCCAAAACATTAGCAGACTCTGTGAGTTATCCCAAGGCATTAAATATCATCAGAAAGAAAGAAGAAACAAACTCTGTGATTTCAACTTCGCAGGCAACATCCACTGGGGAACCTGTCGAAGAATCAAGAGCTACCTATGAACATCGGAATGGGCAAACCTTACCTAGTCAGTAATCTTTTGTGAATGTATAATGAAGAAGAAAGAAGAAGGAAAAAAACACATGACACTCACCATTCCCATCCGATGATTTCCCTCCATAATTCTTCTAACCTGTTTCAGTCAAAACATGTTAATCAGAGTACACGATAAAGAAGTGATTCGGAAAGTATTTTTAATGCAAACCGCAATACTGCTTTAAGCTAGATGAACTGTAGAAGTTTCAATCTGTTAGCGGTTAGTTAGAGACCCCTTTATCTCTTCTTCACTTGAGTTTAAATTAGTGTTCATACGTTTCCGAAGACTTTTACAACAACTTGTACAATCTACGATCATTTAAGAGTTTCCCGAAAGCGAGCCAGAAACGAGGTTCTACACTAAATGAGCATCCAATCTCCGCAAACAGTAGGGCTACTTAAGTTCTAAAAAATGTACAAAACCGTAAAATAAATTGAGAGTACTCACCATAAGTCGATATCGTGGTTCGAATATGTGAAGAGACAACTTCTGACAAGGGATGATCACATCCATAACAAAAAGAGGCATACTCTCATTTCCTAAGTGGACCAGAGTGTCTTGCTCTGATTTCCTTTCAGCATACTCTTCTGGAAAGTTTTTTTGTATGATGTTATTCAGAGTCACACTGCAAGCACATAGTTACTTCAGTAGAAGAATTTAAACGCATAAGCCTCCAAGATAACTTTACATATTTGATATGGCATGGAGCTCTAAGGAATGCAAAACATTTTTTACCTGACAGAGCATGTTCTTGGAGTCATAAAAATGACAGTTCGACATAGTGGACACTTGTTGCCTATACTCCACAAAGCATTAATAAGCAACACTTTAGTAAAAGAAGAAAACTTTCAGGAGTAAAACAACAATCAACCATATAAACCTACCGCGATCCATTGATTGAAAGAGGCAAGATCGGCAAAATGTATGCCCACATGGGGTTGTAGCAGGTTCATACAGTAATTTAAGACAAACAGTGCAATCAAAGTCATCAGATCGCTCAGCCTTTTCATGAGTTTTTCTCATCGAAGTAGGCGTAACCTTCTCCAATTCCTGAAGATTTGATCGGAGAGGATCGCTTCATGCCATCAGGAAAGAAACCGTAAAGTTTTAAAACGACACATTCGATTAGGCATCACTACAGAATCAGGAATGGTACTCATATACTACCGTACCTAAAAGGATCGATTTGTAGACCAGAGAGAATAGTGTCACGTGCTACCTCATATCTTTCTAGCTGCAGAATGAAAACAAAACAAAATGACTCGTGTGACATGAGTAGACTGAGAAACTATCTACAGTACCTTGAAGTAAAGACAGTGAATTTGTTGACTAAAAGAAGAAATGAATTTAAAGACAGAAGAGTAACTCAACGCATACCAACATAAGGGCACAAGCCTTTATAGTATATGACTTCACTGAACTGCTCTGGAGATTCATTAACTTGTCAGCATCCTTAAGAGCAAGCTACAGATAATATCAAGTTTTCTCTGGTGAGTCGAGAGTCGATAACTTAAGCAATTGCTAGTAAAACATAACATAAGTAGATGACATACTTCCCCAAGCATTGACATATCGAAACCATTCAGAGGTCTATATTCAGATATAGATGCAGATCTCTGCTTCAGATATTGACCAAATCTAAACAAAAACAAAATGATGGGAGACAGAAGGTAGGATATAAGAATATGTCAATATGGTTACTACTTATAAACCGTGTAAAAGGGCAAAACTTAACTACACAATCCAACATATCGAAACATTATAACTCCAATAGAAGGCTTATGGCGTAAGTTGTTTGAAACCTTACCTTATATAAGCAGCACTTCTATTGCCTAGGACAATAGGATCAAGAGGCTTTATAGAATTAGCTTTCGAATAACTGCTAATCGCCTGGGAGAAAAGAAAAGACAATTTATTGACAAGAAGATTTGTCTATCTCACTTGGGTTTCAATACAAAAATGTTTCATATGAACAGTGCTACTATCATTATCATGTTCACAGTTCACCAAGAAACTATTCCATAAGCTACAGATATATCTGATTCACTTTGCTTTAACAGATGTAAAGTTTACTACTCTTATAATCTCAGGCAATGCCTAAAGAAAGCAGAAACAAAAGAAAAGGAGCTTTCACCTCTTCAAAGCTAGACTCTTTGAAAGCTTTGTTTCCTTTCTCTACAAGTTGAAACACATGATTGTGTGTGTCTAAAGGTAACGAATTGTCAGCTTCACTGACCTGTAAAAACCATAGAAACATTTAACTGTTCACAGAAATTGCTTAATAGTCTCAAACACAAAGGAAGTAGTCATCACATCCAATGATCTAAAATTACTCACAAGATTGTAACTTTCGACTTCATCCAAACCAAACAAAGTGAATGCTGGAAGAAGAGAGTCTTCCTTAGACATTGGAGCGATCAGTCGACGCAAAGGAACTCCAAAGATTGAAAATTTCGGAGAAAGAGATGATGATAACAGCGAGTGTTGTGTTGTGTTTCTGCTTCCTTCGTTTGCAACCACGGACTTAGAACCCACTTACGTGTTCATTCTATCTCCAAGCTTCACTTTTTTTTTTCCTCTTCAATCTCTCTCTATCTCTCACTAAAGGTGAATCCTTTTTGTTTGGTCTATCTTCATTCCTCAAATTCTTCAGTATATATATTTTTTACAATGGATAATTGTGGACTTTAGTGTATAGTTATTTTGATTTGAATCTTGCTACTTATGGTTCCTTGACTGCAATTATCTTTAAACTTGATTAAGTCAAAGTCAAACTAGTATTCAAAACACATCCCTTATCCAAATTGAGAGAGTTAATTACTCTGAGATGAGGTCTTTTGGTAGATAAGGGAAGAAGATGAAGATGGCTTTAAATGAATCTTTTGATCCTCTCTACTCGACTTTTTTTTTGTCATCAAAGCCCATTTCTTAAGTTTTCGGACTGTCGTTCATGTCTAAAGGGAGTGAAGCAACCGTAGTTATTACATGAGTAGCAACTACATTTTTAAATCTTGCTATTTTGGCAAGATTGTCCGCAACAACATTCAAGTTTCTAGGAATATAAAAACTATGAAACGACGGGAAAATACTTCTTAATGATTGGAAATCTTCCAGTTCTGAAGCAAATGTTGATCATTCCTCTGGATTAGACACCATCAACATCAGCTGCCTACAATCTGTTGCAAAGACAGTCTCCATTGTAGATGATGCAATCATATATTCAATAGCCTACACCAGTGTTTCCAACTTTGCATGGAGGGGAGAGAGATTGACTTGTGCAGTTCGATATCCAGATTGACATCTTCGCCTCCCAATAGAGTATGTCCATCCATATCCACTAAAAGCAGCATCAACACTCCAAGAACCATCAACTTGGCATACATGCACTTCTTCAACCCAAAGAGTCACGGGATTAACTTCAGGGATCTCAGTTTCTTCAAGTGTTTGTGGGTCAACTTTTGGTGTACATTCGTTCGCCTTGTTCCACTCCAAATGGCGTGATCTAGAATATTTTGTGCTTGTTCCGAAAGTTGTCGAAAACAAAGCGATTTTTTGCTTTCCAAACAAACCATTAAATATAGAGGTCCAAACAAACTATAAAATCTAAGAGTAAAACATGTAGAGTTGCCTCATTTGCTCTAATTTTTTTTGCCTCTCGAAAAAGATACGAGAAGTTTTCATATAGGGAAGATCAAAGGAATATACGTCAGTGTTCACACTTTCTTACAGGAGGGTATTTAACATGTGATTTATAGATTTTTCTTTTATACCACATACATCAATACATGACATTCTTTATCTTTACTTATATATATGTAATGTAGTGTTTGATAGGTTGCGAGACATCCTGATAAACTAGATTCAAAGTTGTGAACTTTGGTTGTTTGTTGACATAAATTTTAGTTGGCATATCTACAAAAATAGTTGACATATGTACTATTTTTTTTTGTAGATGAAAAATGTCTTGAAAAAGAAGAGATGATTGGAGCTATGGAACTAGCAAAATAATGCAATGCTATTTTTTAATCCATTTTTCATATATATATATATAAATATAGTTTCGTATTTGTTTTCGCATTGCCCAAGAGATATTATATACACATACTATACTTGTGTGGAGAGAGAGAGAGTAATAACTAATAAGACATCATTATTCTGCAGTATCTAAGCAAAAAAGAGCCTCTCTTTCTCACACTCTCTTCAATGCAGTGACTTCCTCTCTCTCTCTCTCTTTCTCTCTTTCTCTCTTACCCACATCTCTTTGTTTAGCTTCAATAACCTTCTCAATCTCCTCCATATTTTCTCTCTTTGCAACAAGCTCCATCCAAATCTTGCGCTTAGCTCTGGTGCAACACCATGGAGATTATTGTTCTTGCTGTGATTTTGTTGGCTATGACCGGTCACTCAAGTAAGGAAATTTTCTCTGTTCAGATCCTGCAAAGTCCAAATAAATAACATTTTCTCTCTCTCTCTCTCTCTCAAATAAATAACACACTCTGTTTTAGTACTAAACAGAGTCTCAAATTTATTAGTTTTTCATAGTTTGAATCAAATTTTCTAAAAAAGGAGGACACTTTCTTGTACTGCTCACACCTTTTTCCATAGAAAGGTGTGACCTTTTTTGAATAATCTTAAGACCATTCTCCAATCTTGTTCCCTCTTGAATTACACATTTAGGTTTTCATACATAATCAGTGAATGAATGTTGAATGGTCATGGAAGTGTTGTGTTGTGTGTTGTATATGTAGGTGGGACATGGTGTGTGTGCAGAGAAGGGTTAAGTGAAGCAATGTTGCAGAAGACATTGGACTATGCATGTGGTGCAGGAGCTGATTGTGGACCTATTCATCAGAAAGGACCTTGCTTTAACCCTAACACTGTCAAGTCTCATTGCTCCTATGCCGTCAACAGCTTCTTTCAGAAGAAAGGTCAGTCTCAGGGTACTTGTGACTTCGCCGGCACAGCCACTGTCTCAGCCTCTGATCCTAGTGAGTCTCTCTCACTCACTAACCCTTTTGCTTAAACACAAAATGCTTTCACATTTGATAAAAGTAAACAATGGAAGCCAACTTGAAAGCAAAATCAGAAAAGGATAGTGTTATATATATATATATATATAACAACAAATCTAAAACTTCACAAGTTTCAATGTTGAATGATGTTGAGATTCAAACCATTCCATTATCTTAATATATATTATGACACTTCAAGATTCTCTATTACAGATTTTAGAATACATTATTGGTAACTGTTGTCTCTTGTGGTGTCTTGCGATAGGTTACACTTCTTGTTCTTTCCCTGCAAGTGCAAGGTATACACACACATCTCTTTATTGTTGGAACTTAATTATGGCAAACTAACCATTGTAACATAGTGCATTTACATGTCAAAATTTGAATTCGGTTGATCGGTATTTTCATGATATATTTTTTTATAATTATCGGTTTGTCCATATCGTAGAAACCATTTTCCTACATTTTTTTCTTTCGTTAGTGCATTGAAACAAAAATTGGATTTGGCTAAAAAGATTCTGGCTTTGAGATGTGTGTTTGTTTTGTTATGTGGTAGTGGGACAACGACACCAGTGACGACAACACCATCAACAAGAGTCCCTACGACGACTAACACAAGACCTTACACAGTCACACCTTCAACAGGAGGAGGATTAGGAATACCCTCTGGAACAGACGGAGGTTTTAACCCTGATTACACAGACCCATCCTTTGGATTTAGACTACAAAACCCAAGAGCTAGTAGTTTCATACTCTTCTTCTTCTTCTTCACACTCTCTTACTACTTGTTGAGCTAAGTGTTTGGATTGGTGAATCATGTGAAGTGTGGGTCTCTCTCTGTATGTCTAAATGTAATATGATGGAATCTTTTGGGTGGACTTTGTTTTGTTTGTCTCTGTGTGTTTCCAGCTGTTTCCCACTTGACTCTGAGAAAAATTGTACATTTTGATATTAAGAAAGGAGACAACTTTTAACTCTTTCTTCGCCGGAGAAATATGGATTCGCCGCCGGCGATTAAGGATAAATATGTAATTGCGATGGCTTAATATAAAATAAGAAAGGGCAAAATCGTCATTTTCGACCGGTTTATACTCTCACCAACCAAATCAATACTCTTCTCAGTGACATGTGATCGATTCCTCCGAGCAGCAGCCGAAGACGACGACGACGACGACCGCCGGCGATTTCTCCGGTTGGTGATTTTACTCGTTTGATCTGATCTTCCTCCTCGCGATACGGATCTCTGATCGTAAATCTCTGTTCTCTTTCGGATTTTAATGGATTTTTTCTACTTAACTTAGTGATTTGATAGATCACATGGAATCACATACACCATTGTATCGAAACACTCTCGATTCCTTTATACTTTGTTTAACTCATATTAGATTTTCATCGAAAAATCCAAACTAACATCACATAAAATGTAGTTCAAGATTCAGAAAGTTGTCTCTTTTAGTTTCTGTCTGCTCTTAGTATATGATCTAAGGGTCAGATTTGACGTCAAGACTTGTTGGGCACTGTTGTTTTTTCTTTGCAGCTTCAAGTTTTGATGGAAGCATTAGTTACTTCAAGGGTTGTGCCAGTTCAGGTTCCCTGTAGAAAGCTTTCATCACTCTCTGCTAATTTTTCTTGCTTTGAGTTAAGGAGATATCATTGTAGAGGGCGTGTCTCGATCATGAATCATCCACGATTGCTTTGTCCAGTGACTGCTTCTGTGCAGCCACAGGGGTTATCGCCATTGGGGCACCGAGGCAACACTCAACCTTCTACAGGTTACTCCTACTAGTTACTTTTAGTATCGGCTGTATTTTGCGGTTTTAGGGAATAGCATCTAGTACATGGTTGTGCAATTGTTGAATCCTGAGCTGATTTGTACTAGGATGTACGAGTAAATTAGAAATTGTTTTGAGCTTTTGGTTGTTTGTAGATTCATATGTTTTGAAGCTGAGTTTCTGTTGTTGGTTGTTGGTTTTGTTAGAAATCCTTGATCTTTGGAGAAATGTTGAAGCAGTATGCTTCGATGTGGATAGCACGGTTTGTGTGGATGAAGGTATTGATGAACTTGCAGAGTTTTGTGGAGCTGGAAAGGCTGTTGCTGAATGGACTGCCAGGTTTTTGGCTTGTGTTAACAAAATTTATATTGTAGAGCTCTGAGGATTTTTCTTGCCTTTTCTTTTACCTAAATATATATTGACTATTTCCGTCTCAGAGCAATGGGTGGATCTGTTCCATTTGAAGAAGCTCTAGCTGCAAGACTCTCTTTATTCAAGCCTTCTCTTTTGAAACTTGACGAATTTCTTGAAAAAAGACCCCCAAGGTACAGACTTTGTTTATAGTTGGTTACCTTGCATGCTGTTAGTTTGATTCTTAAGTATGACGCGAGCTAGTTCCCCTGGCGTTGAAGAGTTATTTATACTGTGAGTCACTGGTTTGTGTAGACTATCCCCTGGCATGGAAGAGTTGGTCATGAAGTTGAGAGCCAATAAAATTGATGTCTATTTGATATCTGGGGGGTTTCGACAGATGATCAACGTACTCTCTCTCTGTCTTGTTTCTTCATGTTCTTTTCTATGGCTTATAGCATCAATTTTGTGTAGACTACTACAATCATGGTGAATGCATTTCTTTTCACTGTAGCCTGTAGCATCGATTCTTGGCGTCCCTCGAGAGAACATCTTTGCCAACAACCTTCTCTTTGGAAATTCCGGTGAGTTTTTGGGCTTTGATGAGAATGAACCTACATCAAGAAGTGGAGGCAAAGCCAAGGCAGTGCAACAAATACGAAAGGTCCGTCAAACCTTTTCTTTTGCCAGCTCCAACATCTCTTGTTGAATACAACACTTTGTACCAATGATACTTGGTTATTCTCAGGGTCGACTCTACAAGACTATGGCCATGATTGGAGATGGTGCTACTGATCTCGAGGTAAGCTCTTATTAAGTGGGAATTTACAGATAAAAGAGTGATCTGAAATGATATCTTTAGTAACTAACTAAACTAACTCACTTGTAGGCACGTAAACCCGGTGGTGCGGATTTGTTCATATGCTACGCAGGAGTTCAGCTTCGTGAAGCCGTTGCAGCAAAGGCAGATTGGCTTGTTTTCGAGTTTCAATCTCTCATAAACTCATTGGAGTAGAAGCCTTCCTTTTTTTTGGTGCGAACTCATTATTCATTTCTCAAAATTTGTACCTTTTGGAATAAATAATTCCATTGAATCAACAAAGATTTTTCACCAACATTAGCCACTTAATCTATGTCTTCAAGCATCAGCTGAATTTTGTTATGCGGTCATTGTGAATAGCTAATCAAACAGACAGCAAATCAATCTCGGTGCCTGGTTAACGAACAAAGCCAAAGCCGCCACTACCAAAGACACCGCGACTGTATCCACCGGGACCACGACCAAAACCTCCCCTTCTCGGAAGACCACCTCCACGGCCTCCTGAATCAGCTGGGTTCACTCCAACTATTCTTCCATCAAGTTCCTATTGTAGCAGGAAACTCCATAAGTTGCGTATTGACAAAACTAAGCACAGAAAGAACAAATCCTATTGTTTTCTAAAGCAGCAATATAGTACCTAAACATTACTCTTTTTGTGCAAGAAAAATGAGATAAACAAAGTAATACAAACAAATGCTTCTACTTCCCATTTCGATTCTCCGCTTGACAAAACCAAGCAAAGAGAGAAAGAACATTCCTATTGATTCTTATTTACAAGCTAGGTGATAATATCCAAACTAATGTACAAGAAACTTATGTCACTAAGTCAGAAGACATAAAGGAAACAAGGTGAGAAAGAAATGAGACTCATGACATGATATGTAGTAACCAAAAGAATCTACAACATTGGTATCACCTGATTATCCATATATTGTGTTGCCTTATTAGCATCTTCGATCGAATCAAATGTTACGAAACCAAAGCCCCTTGATGCACCACTATCACGGTCCAAAACCACTACGGCTGCAATGAACAGAGTTAAGTATTATTAGTCAGCAATGAGAAGACAAACCAATGGAAAACCGATTCAACTGCAAAAGTAATAGCTACCATCAACGACTTTTCCAAATTTGCTAAAAACTTCTTTCAGGCGATCTACATCAGTAGTTAATGAAAGACCTGAAAATGAAAGACACTTATAACATGATGAGATTCTTAACACAATCAAACAGAAAGAAAACAAACTCAAACTGTAAAAAACTCTTTCTGAAGAAAAGTTTTTGAGTTCTCACGGCCGATAAAGAGTTTAGATGGAGTCAAAGAAAGATTGCCCTGTAACATAGCGTTCGAGGCCTGCAACGCTCTAGGCTGCCTAAATATGTTTCCAGCTTTACTAAACAAACTCATGTAATGATGCATTCTTCTTTAATCTGTAATCAAATTTTGCAACAAGACAATAAATCAAAAGAACAAACACCCCAGAAAATGTAGATAGATTGATGACCACAAGGTGAAAAAGCTCATGATTAGATTTGTCTTTCTGACATTTTTGATTTCAGGCTATAATCACAAGACAGTATCTATAAGAATCAAGTCAAAAAGCTTACAACTTTAACACATTAATCCCTTTTTCTGATGAATCTATATCATTGCATCACTCAGAACACAGACAAAACACATGTGGGATCCAGAGACAAGAAGCAACCATTAAGAGAAAGATCTACCAAAGATCACCGAATGTTTTAGCTTTCAGAAACTAAGATCGAAACCGGATTAAACAGAGAAATTCAAACCTGAAAGTACCCACCTTTTGGGTTTTCTCTGTAGATGATGACGATGATAATCTCTGGAAGCGTCTCGCTGGTTAGTGAAGAAAAACCTCAAATGTCTCTCAATTCTAGCTAGCAGTGAACAAAAGAAACCTGACCGTTGATTAACGTTAGAGATTTGATCCTGACCGTTGATTCAACTTACCGGTGACGAAATTGTAAAAAGCTTCTTCCTTTTAAGTTGCCCATGAGAGCGTAACTTTGTGCTTTGTTCCTTTTGTATGTAAAGTGATGTCTCAAGCTTTCGACTTTGTGTTATTTTATATATGTATAATGTATTGAACAGCTTTTGGAAATACAGAGAATCAAAAGATGAGAGCTTTGTGTGTATCAGTACGTTTTCATCTCCCTGAGTTTTTGGTTGCAGCTTGACCAATCTCACCGTGCACAATCTCACTCACTAAATCCTTGAAGAGAAGCCTCTCTAAGTCGAGCACTAGACCCGGAGTTACATCATCGAACTCTGTCCATTTCCCGGATCGAATCGCCATATCTTCATCCAATATACATTTCAAGAAGTCTTCTTCTTCTTGCTCCTCAAACAACAATAAGTTTTCTGATCTCTTCTTGGCTTGTTTCTGCACTGTTTCTATCTCAAAACATAGTTCTTTCAAGAGTTGTTGCGCACTTGAGACCCTTTTCATCGCTTTAGCTCCTCCCTTCGTCCATGGATATGTAGTGCTATAATCAACAAAAGCTAACTTCTTCATGAGTGTTTCGTTAACAGCATCGAAGATAAGTTTGCGGTTGAGCTTCTCATTGCTGCTGCGGCTGCTTCCTTTAGTTTGCTCAAGAACAAAGAATAGCTCAGGATTGATAGGGTGGCCTGAAGGGTGAAGTTGAAACGTTGTTGATTCTGATCCAAGGTCTCTGAGGAGAAGACCTGAGGCTAACAGAATCTCGGAAATGTATCTGTTATCGGTGTTAGGATCATTGTTCTCGCATAGTGATGCAATGTAATCCTGGCTTGCTTCGTCATGGCTAGAGTTTAGTCTTTTTAGCTTTTGAACCAAATGCTCAACATTCTGAAGCTTCTTTCGGTTTGTCTCTGGCGAAAAGCTGGTGGTTGTCGCTGAGAAGCTGTAAGCTGGATTCCACTGGCCTTCTCTGCAGTGTTCATGACCCGAGTGGATAAGGCCATTGCCACCTGCTACATGATCAGTTACCAATCAAGCATGGAAGAAGGAAAGTGACTGAAAAGAAGTAAATAGAGAGGTCTTACTGCCTTTGATGTCTTTGTAGATCGATGCGTTGAGAACAGAAACTGGACTTGGATGTTCAGAGGATCCATCTTCACTAAAATTTGGAGTGGCTTTCTGAAAAAAAAAACACATACAAGAGTTAAGAAAATTAGCAGCCAAAGATCAAATAATTTTAGCAAAAGCATGAGGAACAAACAACTCACATTCTGCATTAAGTTAGAGACTATGGTTTTGGCTGCCTCTATTGCACATGGACTCTTTCCACCACCGGCTTGAGTAGCTTGTTCGACAGTCAGGGTGACTTCTGTTTCAATCCTAGATTCGTTGCTCGTTTGACTAAGTTTTTCATCATTTCGCTGCAAGCTCCTCTGAGCCCGGGGTCTACGCTTACCACCAGGAGTAGTAGTAGATTCTTCAGGTTGTCGGTTTGTTTGTCGTCTTGATTTTTTTGAATCAGATGTTGGTGGTCTAGAAGGCTTGTCATTATCATGCTTCTTCATTTGATGCAATCTTGGACTTGAAGATCCTGAATTCTTTGAAGTGCTTTCTTTAGAAATATGAGAAGACCGCACGTTTCTGCTGCTAGATTTGTTATCAACAGAACCAACACCTGCTTCAGCTCTTTGGTTTAAAGAAGTACGATCTTTTGCCGCCTTTCTACTAGTTGAACTTCTTCTAACATTTATAGATTCTTCTCTACAGGTTGTACTAAGACTAGATAGACTGTGAATGGGAATCAGAGAAGATGAAGGAATACCAGATTGTTCAACAAGTCTTGCAGGTTTCATAATCACAATCGGTCCTCTCATAGCGGTTGGAATCACCGGGTTTTGTAGGCTTCTTGAACTCTGGTCGGAAGTTGCAGTATCTGCATTTTTACAATCTCTTTGAGGTTCCAAGTTTGAGCATCGTGGCTGCTTTCGAGTATCAAAGACACCTTTTGATTCCATTGCCTCTAATATCTCCTTAAGAGCGCTGAGATCTTTACCCAATTCGATATCTTTCAACTTTCCCTCCATTGACTGCGACAGAGCTTTCACAGGCCTGAAGGCTTGCTTTAGCGAAAACCGGTTTCTATCAGTTTGCTTCCATGGAGCTGGTTCAATGGGAAATTTCAAACTTGATAAAGGTTTCATAACAAACTCAGAGCTTCTCCATCTTGGAGAAGAAGAAGAAGCCGGGTCCTTCATCAAGCTTCTTGGTGAGGTAGGAGAAAACCGGATAGTACGGTTTAGGCCATTTTCCCTCAATGATCTTGAGTACGGATCGCATTTATCGTCAAACATGTTGAGTTTGTCTCTTCCCAGTGGAGAACCCGGTAATGTTTCCAAACCCATTAGCTTTGCAACAACACTAGGAGGCCGTTTCGGGCTACCTGAAACTTTGGTCATGCTAGAGCTTCTACTGAAACTTTCAGAAAGCTTATCTCCGGATTTGAGATCAATGTGGTTGTTACTTTCCAATGAAAGCCTAGGCAACTCTTTCAGCTTCTTCTTGGACTTCGACTTGTGGCGAGAAGCAACACAGTAACGGGATGCATCTTTCAAGTCAACCTCATTATAGTAATGCTGAGATTTGTTTCTAAGTTTGGCTAAAGCTTTGCAGGATTCATTGAAATCGAAATAGGGATTAGATTGCTTCAGACCATAAGGTCTTGGAGAATCCTCTCTTCTCTTGTGTTGACATACTTGAGAAATCCCTCTAGCTTCTCTATACATAGAGTCTCTAACAACATCTCTAAGGTCAAGTCCCATATGTGTACCAAACCCACTTCCTTGGCCCATCACTGGATCATTCGGAGAAGACTCTGGAAAAGTGACACGATCATACGCTGAAAATGCTAGTTGAGACTCTCGGTTGGCCTCAGAAGACAACGGAGAGGACGATGAACACGACGATGAGAAAGAAACCTTTGAAGATTCTGTTGATATCCTTGTTACTTTCTCGCTCGTAGCATTCGTGCTAATAAAGTTTGAGTCCTTAAACTGAGATGCAGAGTCTCTTTCAAAGTAGATACTATTGAGATGTGCATCACCTGCCAAAAAAACAACACATAACTTCAAGATAAGCCCCAAAACATAACAGATTCTTGAAAACTTCAAGAGTCTTTAAGGTTAAGATAAGTCAAAATCCACCAAGATAAAAGCCAAACAAAACTCAAAACTAGAGCAAAAAATGGCAGATAAGATTCAGCAAAGAAAGTACAGACCTTATAGATACGTACAGAAGAATCAGAGAAGACATTTTAGTTCATGAAAGAAACAGAGCTAAAGAAGAAAATGGACAAAGACATATATAGTTAAAGAACCTTTTTAACATATGAGTATATGTACAAGTCAACGACTAAGAGACACGATCTAGAGCATAACTGTTATGTCTATTTATTTAATTTATGTCTTAAACGTTATGATTACCTAAAGTAAGACTTTTAGGCCGGCTTGTGAGAAGATGTTGTCGATCAAAGATTTGAAAAATACCATTCATACATCCAACTTTCTTCTGTAGATCAGAGTTACTATCATCTGCCAATGTATGCAGAAGCTTTGCAGCCATAATGAAATAGTATAAAGGCTTAAGCTTTTATTCCAACAACAACAACCACCATGAGAACCATAAGGTGAAGATGACACAGCATTATAAAAGTTCTGTTGTTACAGAACAAAGAAGGTCCTTGTCTAAAGATGAAAATCTTAAAAGAAAAGATAGAAACTTTCAGATACTGAGACACTGATAAAACCAATAAGAAAGAAGAAGAAGCAGAGGAGAACAGAAGAATTCTGCAAATGTTACTCTGTTTCTACTCTCTGGTTATGCTCAGAGAACAAAACAAAACATTTATCTATGTGTTTTTCTAATTGAATAATAAAGATAGAAATGAGAGAAGAGAAGAGAGAGAAGAGGTGGGGTTGTGGCAAGTGGATATGGTTTGTTAGAAACTCTGTTCTTTTAGATGTCTCCTTCTGCATGTGACTGATGTCTTCTCCTCAAGATTTTCACTAAATTTTATCTTCTTTTTCTTTTTTAATCTCTATCCTAAGTGATATAACATGAAAATTATTAAAATTATTTTCTTTTTCAATAATTAAATTGTTTTAGTTATCAATTTGAATTCACATGGTAATAAACAATGATGTGAGATAATAGTTGTAAACAGAATAGCATGATATAGTAGTTAAGATTCACCAAACTAGGGAAGAGTTTGACTTTTCTTCTACGTTATCTCCACTTTTTTGTTTGCATCACACAAAATGCAATATTTTTAGTTCCATTGCAATTATGTTTTGAATCTTTTGATTAGCTTCTTTTGTTTCTTACTATTTGTAAGGGAAAAAGAAGAAGCAAAAAGACAGGAACTGTGTGAGGAAGCATAACATTGCTTGCAAGGTTGAGAAGAAGAAAAAAAACCTAACTCAGAGTTAGCTTGTCCTAACCAAGTCACCACCAATATCTAACTCAGATACTAACCCTATCTTCAGGCTAATGTAAAGCAAAAGATAAAATGGTGTTGTAGCTGTGCTTGTTCCTCTTGTGTATCACAATGAATCTCTCATCTACATATCAAATTGCTCAAAGGTTGAGAGTTAGAAGATGCATGGCTTCACTTGTTGTTGTGTAAGCTGGTGGTTCAATAATTACGCCATAAAAAGACATTAGCCCACCTCTGTTTTTTTTGTAGCTATGCCTCTCCATGTCCGGTTTTAGTAGCTCCAACATCAATCGTTATTGCATTCCTAGATTCTAAAGACGCTTCATCTGTTTGAGGAACTGAAGATGGAGCTGTATTCACAGTGCCCTGCACAAAGATTACAGTATTTTCCGGTAAAGATATTTTGCATAATCAGGCATGTCAATAAAGGAAAGGTTCTTGAGGATATGCTATAAAAATCACCATATCTAGCTGAGTTGCTTCTTTGTTCATGACATCAGATGTAATCACAGCAGTTTCTGTTTCCTGTGGTACCACTGCCGTAGTGTTTATATGAACATCCAGAGGGTTGCTGATGGGAGCAATACCAGCTTCCACGCCGTTTGATGGAGTGCGTTTGGATTCAGTAGCATCAGTATGATTCTGGCTTAACGTTCTTGATATCTTTGATCGGTTATCCTGATCACCGTTTGACATAGCTGGCCTCTTTCTGTACAGCATATAAAATTGTTCGCTTGCACCCAACAGGAGAAAAAAAAACCTGAGATGAAGAAATTAATATAACCACTTGCCTACTAAAGCTTTGATCAGTTGCCAGAATGGAGCTGTGCTTGGTTGAAAACAAAACACCACGGAGCACTTTTCCATCTATCATTGTTTCTATACTGTAACCAACTGGGAAACTCTCAGTTACCCTCGCTTGAAACGTCATCCTCCCTTGATCAAATTGGTCGGTGTTGAGACCGAAATTCCCTCTTCCTACGATGAAAGCAATCATACACTGGCTAATGATTCTCTCTACGCAAATATTTCAATCTAAATTTGACTAGCACGGAGTTTGTCTAACACACCTTGATGATCTATATCGACATGAGATTTGTCGTATAAGGAGCTTGTGTGACTTTGTTCTTGGCATTTCAACTTCAGTTGCTTCTTCAGAGACATCCTCCCTACATTCTGATCAAACCTTGCATCATGTCCAAATTCTACAGAGCAAAAGTAAAAAAATCGGTTAGAATGGAAATGCTTCAAGATTTGGAAATTAGCAAGTTGAAGAGAGGTTTGTGGAAACCTGTGTCTAAGTAGAACATGTCATCCAGTGCCTCAAGATTTTTATTGCAACCACCAACAAACACGAGAAATCCGGTTTTGTGAGGATCTAAACAAGCCCCTGCAGAAGAGAACCTAGCAGATGGCCCTTCTCCTATGGTGAGAACCTTTGACCACACACATGTTTCTACATGTAAGAAAAACAACGAAACAAAAAAAAAACGAACAATGTGAATATGTGAAATTACCAATCTCAGAGACATAGAAACCAATATGACAGATTTTGCAATATGAGATTGAATGCCATAAGTCTTATTTGTATTTTACTTCTTATGGTCACAGATACACTTTAGAAAGCTGTTTTCCTTCTCATGAAAGTTGACACATTGGTTCGTCCAAAACCCTTTGCCTCGACAGCGTTTGTCCGGACAAGAAATCAGAACAGGCCCTTACTTTTACAGAGCGTAAGGACCACAGCCAATCTGCCTCACAGGTATTAAACTTTGGTATTGAATGTTTATCACAGTATACATACCGATATTAAGCACGTAGAGATCATCGTAAAGATTCTGAGCATCTGTAAACCCTCCAAACACATATAAGTTCCTCCCAAGTGAAACGGTGACATGACCAGCTCGAGGTGTCAACAACTGGCCTGAAGTATTCACCTCCTTCCATATGAATGTATCTGTAAGTGAAAACGAAAAATATCACGAGGACAGAAAACTTGCATGAACCTTCAGATAGAAGACATGTTAAGCTTGTAAGGCTAAGAAAACATGATTTTAAGAAATGCTTTTTCACCTGTATCAAGTATATGAACATCAGACAGATAATAGTCGTGTCCATCTTCACCACCTATAACAACGATTTTGTTCTTCCATGGTGAGCAAGTGTGGCTATCTCTAGCAGATGGAGGATTCCCAATAGTAACAGCACGTTTCCACACAAAAGTCTCTGCACAAGCGTATAGCCAATCAAACTACTTGTATTTGATAAAAAGCTAGCACAAAAACGTATTTGAAAACCTCGATATTAAGGCAAGAAAAAAATTTAGTTGCAGTTTCTCTTGTTCAAGTAAGTTAATCTATCTAAGATTCCTTATCAACGCATAAGAGATTACGATATGGAAAAGATTCAAGTACCAATTGGAGAAAACCATCAATATAACAGTACCTGTATTAAGTACGTAGACGTCGTTGTAATAGATTTCTTCATTAATATCAGAAGATTTCCCACAGCCACCAAATACAAAAAGCCTTTTACCAACAAGTGTGGCGCTATGACCTTCTCTTGCCTCAGGTCCTTCTCCTCTAACACTAGGACACAACCATGTATGTGAAGCTACATAACCACAAATGGAAAAAAACAAACAAAACCAAATTCACAATGACTTCTACAAAACAGTAAGAAGTAAAAGGCTTTTAAAAAAACACACAAAGGAAAAAAGCTTACAAGTATCTAGAATATGCAAATCATTGAGAGGTTTAACTCCATCAGTACCACCAAACACGAAAAGGTTGTCGCCGACTGTTGTACAACTGTGACTGTCCCTAGGAGTAGGAGGTGTGCCATTGATCAATGGCTGAGTCCATATCTGTTTTGCTGCAACAAAGATCGAAAACACAGTGAGAGAAAAGTAAACCACGATAGACCAAACTCAAAGTCATTTCAATACAAAACACTTGCTCAAAAGGGCTAATCCCAAAACGAAAAATCATTCAAGTGCGATCAAATCCTAAAGCACACATGCAGGATGATGAACCAGAATCTTAACAGAGATCAAACGAGAGAGAAAAAGAAAAGCTTTGCACAAATCAAAAATGGAAATCAATCTAAACCCAACATTGAGACGATGTCGAAGAAGAGAAACTAACCAGCGTCAAAAACATGGACTTGATTGGTTTGGCGATTATCTTTGCCATAGCCACCGAAAACGTAGAGAAAGCTACCTCCTTTAATGGAGTTACAAGTGTGTCCCCATCTCTTTCCGGGCCCAGAACAAGACTCGCCGAGACCCACTTGTTGCTGTTGTTGTCGGACCCTCTCCCACCTCATGTCCTTTGGCGAGAAAATTCCTTCACTCTCCGGTGAGAAAGTGCGGGGAAATGAAAAGGGTTTCGAGTAGGAAGAAAAAGGAAGAAAATCTGAAAATCCAAATATTTCTTATTGCCGATTAGAGATGACAAAGCTTCCTCTTTTGGTTGCTTTAGGTTTTTTGTTTTGGCGCAGAGAGAAAGAACAAAAAAGGAAGAAAGAAGAAGAAGAAAGTTTTGCTGATTAGTGACAAAGCGCGAGCTTCTTTGTGTTACGTGGCAATACTCTTATGACGTGTCGAATTATTATTGGTAGATTATGATTATATAAGTCTCTCCCTAAAATAGTGAAATGGACCCCGAATCTCAAGGCAATACGTTACAATTTATATCTATATCTTTTGTAATTTTTAAAATTAAACGATTTTATTTATGTGATTAGATAAAATTATGTTTTGAAAAGTAACCTAAATAATCTACATTAGATACTTGCTTATTATATTTACATTTTTCTAATCTTGTAAAATTTGTATCCTGTGTGTATGACTTTTTTTTTTACATTAATGTGCGTAGGACTCTAATATCTCAATTTATAATTATAAATCATAATTATTAGTTATTTTTACGGATATCTAGAGCATTTTCAAATTATTTTGGATAATACGAGTAAAAATAACCTATTTAAGTTGATATCTAAATTTTTTTCAGATAATTTTGGGTAAAACTTTTTGCAGGACTTGAATTCGAACCGAATTTTTTGGAATTAAACCGAAACTCGAACGAAATAGTTAAATTACACAAATGTTCCTAAATCCTAAACTTAAACTAACCTAAATCTGAAATACCCAACCCAAATCCGAACCGATTACCGAACTAGATGGTTCTCTGCGCAATGCGCAGATAAATTATCTCAAAATGTTAATAATTTAGAAACAATGTCACAAATTATATATGTGACTTATAATATGCATCAAATAGAAACAATGTCACAAATTTTTAGATGAAAAATTATTATAATGATGAACTAAATCCTCAATTAACGTATAAATTAAATTTGCTGACGTATTTTCGTGGTATACATCATTATTATTCTCTATAATTTTTTGGTTGAAAGCTAATTTGATGAAGATATATGTCAAGTTAAGTCACAATTATATCTAGGGGTTATTAAATGGAATATTAAAAATATAATTATGATTATAACCAACCAAATTTCATAAATTTTCATAAAAGTGTTATGACATATTTTTTTGTTGAAATTTATTATGCTGAAAATATATATGACAAACTCACTTCATAATTAGTTTTATTATATTTTATTTAACTATTTGACAACAATTATGTTTTATTCAACTATTTGTTATATTATTAGTTCTAATTTTATAATTTTTAAAATTAAATACCAGAGTTTTGACCCGCGCAACCGCGTGGGTTTTTTAAATAATTTTAGATATTATTAATCATGTTTAGATTTTTCGAGTATCGGGTTTATAATTTTTGGTTATTTCAAGTTTCGGATCCAAATTCAGATTCAAAATTTTTAGAATTTTCAGTTATATCGAATTCTGGGTTCGATTTGGATTTGAGATTTTCGAACTTTCAGATTTCTTCGGATACTCGTATGGATTCAATTCGGATAATATCCAATACCCGAAATATCGTGAAACAAAACCCCTTAGAGTATTTTAAAAAATTATTAGATGACTAAACTTAAATTTGTATAGTTTATATAAATTGTTTATAAATTTCTATAGATTTTTCTAAATTTTATCACTTTATAATTTTTTTTGAATTTTTGTAACAAATTTTATTTAGAAAAGAATTATATTTTAATATATTTATTTTAAAAGTTATGGATTTATTTAATTTGAAAACAAACTATAAATAATTATAGAATATTCTAATATGTTTGTTGGAATATGTAAATGAGTAATTATGGTTATTTTAATTTATTAGATACATTTAGTAAAATTTCTAAAATATGTTCACTTAAAAAATCACACACGAAAAAGTTTATGTTTTCTCTTTTAATAAGATAAAGCTAGATGACACACTTTTGACATCTAACTACTAAATCTTTTTGGCAACAACTAATCTCACTCAAAGAATTTAGGTGGTGAAATTTTTTACTTGCAATTAAATTAATTTAAAACCAATCAAATTATCTTAAACCGTCACGTCATAACTTCTTTTTGTTTAAAACAATTGTGGTGAAATATGCGGCAAACGATGCCCACTCTTGTGTGTCCCTTTTGATTCTATGTTCTTTAAGTTTTAACTTTTAACAAACCAATGTAATTAACATTGTTGTTTCAAAGTGGATCAAGTCCAAAGGTTAGGGCTCAACAACACTAAAATAGAAATGGTTAAAATCTAATAATCTTTGTGATTTGAAGAAACATTTCTTCTCTAAGATGACCATAACCAAGAGAGAATCAGATCAAAAAGGTAAGCGACCTCTTCGAATCCGCGACCAAGCAATGGCTGCAACTGCAGCTCCTCCCAAGTGAGCTGAACCAGAGATGTTACTGTTCCCCTGACATTATCCAAATTGTTTTTTAAGAAAACATCATCAGATTTGTTTCCCAACAAACAAGTTTTGAAACTTTTCGCAATGTCTTATTAGATTCTCGGACAAAATTCAACAACATTACCTCTGTAATCCTTAAAATGTCTTTTCCTATGAGGAAGATTCCCTGATAGATAAAGAAAAGAGTTCTTAATTGACTTGAGAAGAGAAGCTTTAAAGCTTAGACAGAGAGCTTAAAACTTACAAGCAACATTGCAGGAACCGGAATGATAAATTCAAAGTAGAGAGTAGCCCTTGGGTGGAGGAAGATATCGAGCAGCATGATGGCATTCACGGCTCCACTCGCGCCCTTTTATGGAACAGATAACAGTTTACTAAATTGTCATAAACAGAAGCATTGGGTCGTATTAAGCTATGTCAAATTCATGTTGAATTAGACCAATGAAGGGGTCAAGATTAACTAGGGAAGCATTAGCTCAAGAAAATCAAAAAGTTTCAAGGTCTGATAACCAAATTATCTTTTGATTAAACTGTTAAGTTTCGAACATACCAGTCCTGGAGTTCTTGATGGATCCCTTGTGAAAGCTCCTCCATGGCCCTTTCCACCGCATATGATTAGTCGCCCAATTTAAGAAAGGTTAAAGCCTTTCCACATAACGTTATAGTTCAAG
The DNA here is from genome assembly GCA_900406275.1 of Anastatica hierochuntica. Lineage (NCBI taxonomy): Eukaryota > Viridiplantae > Streptophyta > Magnoliopsida > Brassicales > Brassicaceae > Anastatica > Anastatica hierochuntica. Next base: position 37,288 of record OVAN01000566.1, read on the forward strand.
TGAAAAGGATCGAGCAAAAGCTAACTTATCTGAGGACATAGCATATAATTTGAGATAAAGGAAATTATTTAGACTTTTCATGCTCGTTGATCTATACCTTGGGTGATGACGCAGCCAGGTAAGCATGGTGAATCAAGTAGAAAACAGAGCCACCAAGTGCTCCAGCAAGGTACAGTTTCAAAAGGAACTGAGGGCCAAAGGTTCTTGCGATCTAGCAAGAGAAGATTTCAAGAAATGAACACGTATACAAAATTACTATGGCAGCCAAAACTTTTTTCAAACATAGCTGTGACGTGAGATAAAACCGGAAACAGTTTGTAAAAATGAGTCCTTCCATCAAGTGCAGCAGTGTCATCTCACTTGTAACTTAAGTAAGAAGCTCAAACACATTTTCACACGCGAATGCAGCAGTTTTAAACATGCTCAGCCATGCTACACTCGACTAATACAAATCATAGAGGGGAAAAGAACTATACACTGGTTCCAAAGAAGTACAGTCCAATCATGTTTGAGATGATATGCCCGATATCGATATGACTGAATGCTGAAGTTATCAAAGTGTGTAGACGACCACTAGTGAAATTGTCCAAAGATATCTGCCCAAATGTCAATCAATCCACAGCATCAGACAATGATTATCAAATGATTCAACAAGGCCATTTCATACAAAGACATCTACATCCCATTTCTCCATACCAAGAGTCAAAAACAAGCAAATGTATATGGAACGAAAATGTCGAGAAAGTAGTAAGATTTGATGACTAACCATGAAGTTATTCATCATGAATCGTTCGTCGAAAACTCGCCACATAATAAACACAGCAGTGTTAGCTATTACTAATCCAAGAACAACGTCACTATCTGATAATCCTTGAAGCCAATGCTTCCTATCAAAAGGTTTAAAAAGAATCGATTTTTCCCCCAAACTCGTAAGAGAAACTCAAGAAGGTTTTAAATAAATTTGGGGATGATGATGAGGAAGGAACAATACCATCCACCACGTCTTTGAAACCCAGAAAACTTCTCGACTCCGAAACCCTTTTTGGGAAATTGAGAACCGAAGAACCCAACTCTAGATTCCATGAAATTTCCCAATTTCGCAGCTTTGTTGTTCCTTAGAGCGCTCGCGAAAAACCCACGAAGTGTCTCCGATCGCCATAGCAGAGAAGGGTCGAAGCGGCTAGCTGGAGGAGGAGACGGGCTTGAAGGAGGAAGATGATGGGAGGTCCGAAAATGGCGGTTCTGGTTCGGCCTATAGAGTGAAGAGAAGGAGTTATGATTTGGGTGAGAATTAGCTGTTGGGTTCGCGAGCAGTTTGGTGAGGCGTGAAGATGAGTCGACGACGACTCTTCGGGAGAAAATTGAATTCATTTTTAAAATCAAAAAGGTGAGAACTTTACAAAAGATCAAATTTTGATGGAAGCTAGTCTCTTAAATTCTTGAGAGCTGGCTGGATACGAACTAATGGGTATTGTTCGATGGTGTCTACTGTGTGTTCGATTTTGGGAATCAATTTGCAGAGTGATTTAGCAGCTTTGATTGATGTTTTCGTGTAAGAACTTTGTTGATGTTTTGGAAAAGATGATGCTATAAACTTCCAGTTTTATAATTTTTACCATATCTATTATCATACGTTTTTGTACTATTGTGAAAGCAATTGTTACAACTAACAAAATTGTTTTATTATGAGCAATACAATTCACATGAACTGATCAACACCTACAAAATTATTCACTTGTTATATTTCAAATGTTATTTTCAACCAAACAACATTCCATGTTTTTGTGTAAACACAAAATAATGGAGAGAGATTTTGTTGTTGCCCAAACCATTTCTTAGACCAAGATTATCGCGGGTTCTTAGCCTAGGTTTTTAGATTTTGGCCCGTTAAAAAGAAATCGTAAGAGACGGGTTCTTTGAACCCTTACAGAAGAACCGTCTCTTAGCCTCTCTCTCTTCGTCGCATCGTCTCACTATAGTCGGTTTCGTCATCATCCGCCGTCGTTCTCGCCGCCTTCACCGGTGAGAAGCCTCCTTCTACCATCCACAACACCAGAACTTCAAAGGTAAACCCCAATCCTCTATTCTCTTTTGTTCCGATGAATCAGAAATCTTTCCTTGTCTCACCCAAGTTGTGTCTTTCGATGAAACCCCCTATTTTTCATACGGATTGAGCTTGATTAGGGTTATTTGTCGTTGCATGGTCATGTGTTTAGATCTAGGGTTTGGCTGATTTGATCAATTTCTGTGTCTTCAAGGTCGAGAAAGAGTTAAGAAAGTTCCATACGGTTGATCAGTGGAGGGATTGTTGTATCTGAGAGGAGAACACTTGTAGGTATGCATCAGGTCTCATACATGCAAAGCATGTTTAATTTGACTTAATTCGATGTTCTTTGTGCTTTGTGATGTTAATTTGATGTTCTTTCTTGTCTATTTTAGATTCTTAAGCTTCTTCTAGTCACTTACAGTGGGAACAGAGCAAGATACAAAGACAACTCCATCTGGTAAGCTTAAAATTTGGTTTCTGCTTCTGCTTGTGTGGCAATAGTAGTTGAGTTTGTATGGCAAAGTAGTAGAATTTTAGGAAAGTGAGTTTGATTTGATATAGAACTTGTAAGTTAGATGCTTCTGCTTGAATGTTTTCTGTTGTTGATTGTTCTTTAAACTTGATTCCACCTTTTTGTTTAGAGTTTTTGATTCTAGTTCTTGTTCTTGTTCTAGATTATTACATGTTCTTGTTCTTGTTTACATATCCCTTATGTATGTTAAATCATACATTTTATATAATGTCTATACATTTTTGTATTTGAGCAGGGAAGGAGAGAAGAACTTGGCAGAGACAATTTCAACTTGGCAGACATTATTTCAGCAGGTATGTAACTTGATCTTTCTTTCATTAGTTGTAGTTTAGTGAATGTTTGGTTTGTAGTTTGTATTAAAGTTGTTAGTTAGAAGTCAAGTCAGGGTAGTTTAGGTTGTAAAATATATGAAAGAGTTAATGCAATAAACCAAACACATCTAAAGCAGTAATTGGAAATTTAAAAAACATCTAACACAAATCTAAAAAACACTAAAACCAATTAACTAAATTTATATCTTTTCATCTATTAAAGCTGCTTAAGCTCAACTTTAGTAGATGTGATTCATAGAAAAACCTCCTTCTTCTGTTTCTTTTCATCTAAACACCATCTTCTTATGTTTCTTTTCATCTAAACACCTTCTTCTTCTGTTTTTTTCCATCTAGACACCTTCTTCTATTTCTTTTCATCTAAACACCTCATTCTTCTCTGTATGGATTCTCAAAGTCAACCTTCTTCCTTTTTTAAACTCTTAACCAGTCAACTCCCTAACAATAAATACTCAACTCAGTTCATGAGTTCTTCATCTGCACCAGAAATTAGAGGATCTCCTTCACCTCCACAAACTGGTGAGGACCGTAAGCAAAGGTGCAAGTGGTCAGCAAAAGAGGACCTAGTCCTCATCAGTGCATGGTTGAACACCTCCAAGGATCCAATTGTTGAGAATGAGCAAAAAGCAGGAGTGTTTTGGAAGAGGATTGCATCATATTATTCAGCAAGTCCAAATGTGTCTGGTCTGCCAAAGAGAGAGCCAAGCCACTGTAAGAAAAGGTGGGAGAAGATTGATGAAGGTGTCTGCAAGTTTGTTGGATCATTTGAGGCTGCAACAAAATAGAGGACCAGTGAACATAATGAAGATGATGTATTGAAGGTTGCTCATGAAATATACTTCAATGATTACAAGGTTCGGTTCACACTAGAGCATGCATAGAGGGAGCTTAGGAATTATCAGAAATGGTGTGGATCCTATGGTACTAATAAAGACAATGGAAGTTCAAAAAGAAGGAAGGTGGGAGAAGACCAATCTTTTCAATCATCAACATTAGTGCCAAGTATCAATGGAGATGATAAATCAATGGCTAGGCCTCCTGGTGTTAAGGCAACAAAGGGCAAGGGTAAAAGACCTTTGGGAGAAAAAGGCAAGGATCTGTCGGAGTTTCAGAAAATGTGGAAGATAAAGCAAAAGGACTTTGCTTTGAAAGAGAAGCTTTGCAAGAGCAAACTGCTTGAGAGTATGCTTGCAAAAATAGAGCCACTTAGTGAATTAGAAGTGGCTCTGAAGAATAAGCTTATTACTGAGAGGTTGACAATGTAATCCGTTATAGTTTAAGTTATCTTAGACTGTCTTAGCTGTATAATAAGGCTTGCTACAATAGTATAAGATGTTGTGTAATCTGTGAAATAGAACTTAGCTTTATAACATGTCTTTTGTTGTATAATATAATTTTTTTAAAGTCTATGAGCCATTTGTAATTTCTTATTATTAACTTTGTGTTTTTTTGGCATCACAGAGATAACACAAGCCACACACAATCACAAAAGGCATTAGCAATAACACAGAAGGAAGCCATACTTAGAACAAGTCAGCTTAAAATCTCAGAACCATCTAAACTTTTTTGTAATCTCAGAAGTAGTATCACACATCTCAGAACCATAATAACATTTCTCTTGGCATCTGTTTCAGAAATGGAAGCAAGGAAAGTGATAGTTTGTGGCCTCCCAGTAAGAGGGATCAAACTACAGCCCCCACCTCCCCCACAAGAAGAAGAAGATATGGTGGAGATATCATATGAAGAAGAAAAAGATGTGGTGGAGTTATCAGAAAAAGAATACAGGAGAAAGATGAGCTACTTCTGTAGGGTGGAGGTTTCAAAAGAGCACACTGAACCTGAGTTCAAAAGGCTCGTGAGAAGGATGCAGGAGGAAGAACAAAAGCTGAGAGAGGAGAAGTTCAAGGCTTTGAAGGCCATAATCAAGCAAGAAGAGGGAGAATCCTCTAAGGGTAAGGGTCACATGTGAATGCATCTGTATCTTTTTAAATATATGTTTCATTTGTAATTTTCTTTTGCTTGTTGTCTTTTGTGAGTGTGGACACAAAAAAACAATGTCTGCGAACAAAGAAACAATGTATTTGTGTTTGGTTTGGTTTGGTACTTCTCTTTGCTTGTCATTTGATTGTTGTATATGTGTTTACAATCAAACAATGAAAACTCACAAGAAAGTTTTGAAGTCACAAGAAATTTTAGAAAACATTGAAAACTCACAAGAAAGTTTAGAAGTCACAAGAAAGTTTGAAAGTCATACTTTTATTGTTTTGTTCTTTTCTCATTTCAATCTTTATAAATCCTCTTCAATCATATAATGCATTGTATCATTACCCAACTTTATCTCTTTCTTCTATTTTACTCATCTCTCATTCTTCTTTTCTAACATATGGCTTCTTCTTCCCAAAATATAAATGATGGCTCAATTGATGATAATTTTGATGAACATTTTGATCAATTATTCGATGAAAAGTTCGACAATCTTTTCATTAATTATGGGGATCATCAGGAGACAAGAGAGTCTGGGAAAAGAAAAGTTTTCATCGAAAGAAATCGTGAAGAAGGTCATATACGTTTATGGAATGATTATTTCAGTGACGATCCAACTTATCCTCCACATTTTTTCCGACGACGTTGTCGAATTAACAAGCCATTGTTCATGCATATTGTTGATCGACTCTCCAATGAAGTTAATTTTTTTCAACAAAAGACGAATGCTCTCGGAAGGCAATGTCTCTCCCCGCTTCAGAAGTGTACAACGACAATTCGTCTCTTGGCATATGGTACTGCGGCTGATACGGTTGACGAATACGTCTGCATAGATGCAACTACTGCTCGTCAATGTTTGGAAAATTTCGTTGAAGAAATCATTTTTTTATTCGGTGATGACTACCTAAGAAAACAACACCGAGGGATCTTGAACTACTACTTCATAATGGAGACCAACGTGGTTTTCCCGACATGATTGGGAGCATCAATTGTATGCATTGGGAGTGGAAGAATTGTCCCACAACTTAGAAAGGGCAATATTCACGTGGTTCAGGGAAACCCACAATCATTTTAGAGGCGGTAGCTTCATACCATCTCTGGATATGACAAGCGTTTTTTGGACCTCCAGGTACTTTAAACGATATAAATGTTCTTGATCGCTCACCCGTATTTGATGATATAATAAGAGGTCAAGCTTCGCAAGTGAATTTTTCGGTCAACGGATGGGAGTACCATTTGACTTACTATCTCACGGATGGTATTTATCCGAAATGGGCAACTTGTATCCAATCTATTCCAATTTCGCAAGGTCCGAAAGCGGCTTTATTTGCTACACATCAAGAAGCTATCCGAAAAGATGTGGAGCGTGCTTTTGGAGTCTTGCAAGCTTGATTCGCCATTATTAAAAATTCAACTCTTTTTGGGATAAAGTCAAAATAGGAAAGATTATGAGAGCATGTATCATACTCCATAATATGATAGTAGAAGACGAACGAAATCGATACATCCAATATGATGTTTCCGAATTTCTACCAGGAGAAGGAAACGGGAGTTCACAGGTGGATCTCACGTGTTCTACAGATATGCCTACAAATCTCACAAATATGATGGGTGTTCGAACTAAAATTCGTGATAAACAAGCGCATCAACAATTAAAAGCTGATATGGTCGAACATATATGACAAAAACTTAGACACTATCAAGATAATAATTAAGTTTAAAATGTTTTAGTGTTTATTATAAATGTGTAAGAAAATTTGTTTCAAGTATGTTTAATATAATTATTTAATTTTAAAAATCTCATTAAAAGTTCTACCAATAAAAACCCAAAATCCATTAAACTCTAACTAAGTCTATTAATCTAAGTTTAATAATTAAATATTAGGTAAACCATTAATCATACGCTTATACTAGTTTCACCAGATTGCTCTGCTTTGACCTCATTCTTCTATGTATATATCTTTGCATCTCTAGTAGAATAGATCAATAAGGAACGTCAATAGATTATAGATACAATGATAGGATACACTCAATGACAATACAAGAATAACACAATGCTTCGCTACAGATTCATCCAATGGAAACTATACTGGAAACAAAATGCTACAAACCATCATAAGGATCATAAGAATCAGACAACCACTCCCTTCAAAACAAAGACAACAACATTCATGATGTTGAAGAAAGAAGCCCAGTTCCTTTAAACTTCTCCTCCATCAATCCATCGATTCGAGCTGCCATCTCCGGAGTCAAATAGGTTTGCCAATCCCCAACTTCCCCTTTTCTAAAGTAATCACTATTGGCATAAAGACAACGACCTTCTCTAAATTTCTCACCTTTATTAACTTCAAGATTCTTCAGATTCTCAAAGCTACAAAGATTCACAACTTTCTCGATAACCCTTTCTTCTTCTTCCTTGTCTGTGAATCCATAACCCATAAAGTTGGCTAATTTCTTCACATAAGGCAATGGATTAGCTCTCATGGTCTCGTAATTGAGAAACAAAATCTTATCTGGGTTTGCTTCATAAGCTTTCCAATACCCTAAAAGATGATCAAGATAAGGACCACACGTAGATAAACCTTGACAATACTTATCAAAAGCTTCCTCAAGGCTAATGAGATCTCCTCCTTGTTGTGCTCTCTTTTTGTGAGCAAAAGTCCACATCGAGACAAATGTGTCTTTTGGGTCTCTCCAGATGTAAACCATCTTACAATCTGATTCCAAAATCGATTCGGGTAAGAGATCGTAAGGGATGTGAGTGGCGAAAAGCGTGTTGTTTCCATGGTCGGTGAAAAAGGGGAGATCGATTTCGATGAAAGGCACGAACTCGTGTGGGTTGCGTTTGAGAAGTGGGTTTGTGGAATCATCGTGCTTTGAGCGATTCGCGATTGCGAAAGTTAGAGCTTTGAGCCAAGTGGTGCCTGTTTTTGGGTAGCTGCAGATGAAGAAGTCATTGGGTCGAGCTTTGAAGAATTTATGGGCGTGGAGTAAACCTTCGAGGAGAGGTTGTGACCACCAGTAACCACCGTACTCGATGAACGGATCTTTTGTTCGCCAGCTATTTTCGCGAGGAAGACAAGCGATGATTTCTTGGTAATGTTTCTGGTTCTTTTGGAATTCTGATGACGACGACGATTCAGTTGTTGAGTCGTGGTTCGATCTCATTGCAACGACGTCGTTCTTGGTTTTCGATTCCATTGCAGATAGATTTTTCTTTTTTTAATGATGATGTAGAAGATAGAACAAGTGTGTTTTTTTTTTCCATAATATATAGTAGTTTTTACATTTTAGTAGGTTGGTGGTGACTGTGACTGATTAGGATATTTTACCCGCCACAACGTGTTATACGTGATCATTTTTATCATATAAACTATTATTTCTATTACTAAAAACAATTACAAAAACAATTTTTCACTCTACAAATTTTTCAGTTCTATGTTGAGATTTTTTTTTAAACATTAGGGTTTCTATTGTTATATGTGATTCCAACTAATGTATTTTCTTTTAAATCAATACAGAACTAGAGTTTTGATCCGCATAATCGTGGAGTTTTTTTTAATAATTTTATATATTATTAATCATGTTTAGATTTTTCGAATTTCGGGTTTATAATTTTCGGTTATTTCGAGTTTCGGGTTCGGGTTTAGGTTCAAAACTTTTATTATTTGCAGTTATATCGAATTCTGGGTTCGATTTATATTTGAGATTTTCGAACTTTCAGATTTTCTCGGATACTCGTATGGGTTCAGTTCGGATAATATTCAGTTCTCGAAATACCGTGAAACAAAACCCGTTAGAGTATTTTAAAAAACATCATATGACTAAACTTAAATTTTTATAGTTTATATAAATTATTTATAAATTTTAAAGATTTTTCTAAATTTTATCACTTTATAAGTTTTTTTGAATTTTGTAACAAATTTTATTTATAAAATAATAATATTGTAATATAATTATTTTAGAAGTTATGGATTTATTTTAAATTTGAAAACAAAATTATATTTAAATTTGCTGAAAATTGATGATTCTAAATTGTGATGGTTTATAATTTTGATAGTGTTTAAGTGAAAAGAATATTAGAATATTCTAATATGTTTGTTGGAATATGTAAATAAGTAATTAGAGTTATTATAATTTATTAGATACATTTAATAAAAAAATTTAAATATGTTTATTTGAAAAATCACACATGAAAAGGTTTATGTCTTCCCTTTTAATAAGATAGATAGATTAAAAAAATAACAAAACAAAATTCTTCTATGTAGGTTGGTTTGAATTGGTGGATATCTACGAGGGGTTCTCAATTTTAAATTTTAAATCAAAAACTTGAAAACCCTTGAGGAGGGGTTATTTACTTGTTACTAGATGACATCCCGCACCTTGTGGAGGAAAAAAATTTAAATTATATTTATATAATATAAATTATTTTATTTCTATGTGTTTTAATAATGAAATATATTTCTACTTACTAATAATAAAATTCAAATCTTTTGATATTTTGTTTAGATGATATAAATTATTTATTTAGATGTTATCAAATTTGTCGAGTATAACAATTGACTTAAATATGACAATAATTATTGCAATTAGTTTAGTTTGTTATCGTTTCTTATTTTACGTGATAGATCATTTGAGTATTATATTTGTAGGTTTAGATAAGAAGAAATATATTAGTCTATTATTGTGGTTGAGTTGTTAAATTTTCTTTTTGAAAAAAACATAGAGCTTAATTGCTTTTGTGAATAATCTAAAGTTTTCGTCTTGATGACATTTGTTACTCCCTCTGTTCCTAAATAAATGATGTTTTAAAAAAAAATTCAAGTTAAGTGATGTTTTCACTTTTCAATACAAAATTTATTGCAATTTTATGGATTTTAATAATTTATATTATGTAAGTAATTTAACTATTGGTTGAATGGTTATTAATATATATATATATGTATATATTAAATAATGTTTTGTTTAGAATAAAACAAAGTTTAAATGATTCCCTATTATGTGTGTAAAATCCTTAAACATCTTTTAAAATGGAAGAGAGGGAGTAATATTTAATACACATTTTGGGATGAGAGAAACATTATTGTATTAAATTAATTCTTTTAAAACGTAAAACATTATTATTTTTAAAATATTCTACAAGATTTTGTTTTTTCTTCCAATTTGTTTGGTTATAAAATATTTGAAAATTTTGACCAATGAAATTATAACAATTTAATGTTGAAACTCTAAAAAGTCGACACATAAGCATATTTTACTAAACTACTTCTCAATTAATATATAGAGGATTGGTCCAACTTTTTTAAAAAAATGAAATACATTAGTAGTTTTAAATCTATTTAATTATTTGTATGTGGTTATTTTTAATTTTAACTTTTTTCCTATAAATTATTAAAAAAATTATCTATCTATAAAATTCCATTTTTCATAATTTGAAATTATATACTAATAATAATTTAATTGAAATTAGTTAAGTTTAATACAAAAAGCTTATTTATTTCTAATTAATACAACAATAATTATTTAAATATTACAAAATAAAAGTTTGAGATTTGAAAATTTTTAAAAAAAAATTTTACATTTTGTCAATATATTTTTTAATTGATGTGATGAAAAAAACTTAATCAAACAAATATAACAAAAAAATATATTCAAGATGAAATTTAATATGTTTAAATATTATAATGAAAGATTCTATAATTGTAGAGAAAATTTAAAATAAACTTTTAAGTTAAACTATATATAAAATTTATGAAAAATACACTAAAAATATTATTATTATATTGGTTAGATATTCTACTCGTATCTAAAATATTACCTAAGTTTTAAATTTAAATTTTACCTAAGTTTTTTAAAACTAAAAACATCAAAAATATTATTATTATATTGGTGAAATATTCAGTGAGCATCAAGCCAATGTGGATGGTCTAACCCTCGTGTAACAAAGATATATTTTATTGCTTTAATACTTTCATTCGTGTGATGCCACTTGCAATATTTTTTTCTACAAAATTAACATGTTACTCCTTTGAGATCATCGGTGGAACACAACCATAAAATGAAATTGTCAAAAGATAAAAGTATTTCATTAACAACATAGAAATTCAATAGCTTTGAGAAGAAACAAAATTTATCCAACATTGATAAATAAGAAATACAAAAACAAAAAAAAACTCATTAAAAATAAGTCTCCCTCTAATGTAATTCTATTCAACCATAAGTACAATAATGGACTCTCTAATGTGTGATTATAAATAAAGTTCTCTTAAGATCATAAGAAGTCTGAAGAACGCATTGTCTTCAGAAGAAAAAAAGAATCTTCAAAGTGTATAAGAAATCAAGAATCTTTTGATGTGGAATTAGTCTCAACTCTCTCGTAGTCTTTTTTTGCTTTAAGCTGTGACACAATCTTGTAAGTAAGGATGACTCGAGTTCAAAAACTTTAACCAGAAAGGTTTATACCTACCAATCGCTAGCTTTAGCCACGGCTTCATGTTGCCATTATAGTGAATCACAGCTGCGGTTTCGATCAGACGGTTATCGATGTTCATATCGTAACCTAAACCCAAGACATGCCATCTTCTGTCTAGTGGCTCAGTGAGACCATAGAAAGACAGTAGACCTGGAGGGAGGGTCCCGAGTTTCCAGAGCGTTCGTTCTCTGTTCTGCTCTTGCCAGTAATGGTACCGAGCAGTCACATTCGCTTTCCTCCAAGCTATCAGGTCGAAAACGTTCATGCCAAAAGCCCATCCACATGCTTGTGGGTCGAACTTTGAGCTGATGAGTGGGTTTGAGAAATTTAGATATTTGTAATAACGGTGAAAGGCTTCAAGACATGTTTCCACTGCTCCATTGACGTTTCCATGCAGATCCAAGGAGAAGAGTGGAGTCAAATCTTTCTGAACAACAACATCGTCGTCTAGGAAAACTATCTTCTCTAGCTGAGGATATATATCTGGGATGTAGAATCTCAGATGGTTCAGCAATGACAAGTACTTTGGGTTCCTCACTTTTGGCTCGGCATTCGTCTCTTGGCTCGTCTGGTCCCCGAAATAGTAAGCTCTTGAATCTGTATCAAGCAGTTGCTTAACAACAGGCGAATATGAAGCATTCAGCCAAGAAAACTCTTCAATGCTCCTGATCTCTATAGCTGAGCCCTTGAAGTCATTACTTAGAAACCAAGCCTGCATAGCTTTGTAGCTCACTCGATTCGTCACTATGTGGAAAACAAGCTGTTTCGGGTGATAAGCATTGGAGACAGTGGAATTAATAACAACCGAGGCGGCTATCACATTATCCGTGAAGATACAGAAATGGTAGAGGTTATTGTCAACTAGTCTAGGTGAGTTTCTGCTCTCATCTGCCAGCTCATGCCGTGATGGCTCAGTTAACCAATCAGAGGTGAGCTTGATCATCAAACAGTGGAGGCTCTTTGGCAGTGCCTCGGCAACTGATTGCCCAAACAGTGTGGTCTGAATGGTAGCTGCGTTTGCACGCTCTTCAAGGGATTGGATGTGAGATTTCATAGTCATCATTGTGGTGGCTATGTCGTAATGTGCATCTTGTGCCTTATAGATAAGAGCTGATAGACCACTAATAATCGGTTTTGCCTCTTCTAATGAAATAGGCTGACCTCTCATTGCTGCTTTTGAGAGCAAAAGCTGACAACTTCTGATCTTAGAACTCAATTCCCAAGCTAAATGAAGATTATTGTGTTCTTTTGCTATAAAAACATAAGCCTTGGCAAGCGTCATCTGCTCTGCTAACTGCCTAGAGAAAGAGGAAGCACTTGTTACCTCTTCCGTGAAGTTTAAACGGGGAGGAGATACGTGCTCAGTTCTTGTGTCTCTTTCCTATTAAAGACAAGAAGATGAGAGTAAGTTCTCCAAAGACACAAACATCAAAAGACCATTTTTATATATTGAAGATCAGAGCGTCCATATTTCCATTTTTATAGTTTGTGAAAGAAAATGTTATGATCTCAAGTCCTAACTTGGCTAAGAAAACTCAACAAACTTCTCATGAAACTTGTATTGTCACCAGTAAAATATCCAATTTACGAAATACGTATCCTCCTCATATTCCTCTCATATAATTTTTCTGTGCTAAAAACTTGGAGAAAATCCATTATGACGACTCATCCAGTTCCGAATTATGGATAGTAAATGAAAACAAGAACATCACCAATTTTTAATATAACTAAAACAAATCATTCGCACCTCAAACTCTAAGCTATGGCATAAAACCGTCTTCAGCAATTTCATCTCCCAAAGTATCATCAATCAACTCATGATTCTAGATTGAACATAAACAGTAAAACTAAAGGCATAAAATTTATTAATCAAGAAATTGCATTCATGTAAGAGATTATCTTACGCATTAGATATAATAAAAATGCTCTGTTTTATGAAGTTGAGCTGTTTGCACTCGTACTAAGACCAAAACAAACCCCAAAACTAAATAAGCAATGTGAATAAGAAGAAACTACAATTGCCAAAAGTATTTTCAGGCCAAGGAATCTCGCGAAAAATCAAAGTAAATCTTCTAATCTATATCCAAAACAATCGAAAAGCTTTCCATAGATCCTGAAAACAGAGGTTCATATCCAACAGTATACACTAACATTTATCTAGGTGTTCTTTTGTGAGCATAAAATGCTTCGATTGAAAGAAGACTACAACTCAAAAACTTCACTGATTCCATAGTTAGATCCTGATCGAATTTAAGGATTCTCAAGCTAGGTTACAATTCCAGTGAATTCACCAATCTTCTATCAGCACAACAAGATCCACAACTTTTCATAACGGCAGAACTCAAAATCTCAGCAATTAAACCATGGATTTAAACATAGAAAGCATCGAAATCGAATTTAAGACACAGGATTAAAGAGAGAACGAGAGAGATACATACAGGTGTTAGCTGAGATGGATCTTGTTGGTGATTGTGATGATGCTGAACCATGAATAGAACCAACCCAACGACAGAGAAACAACCAAGGAGAAGCCATATCCAGCTCGATAGTCTCCTTCTAGGTAGCCGCCGGTAACTCGCCGGCCGCAGCCTCATCTTACGGTTACTCCACCCGCCGAATCCTTTGACGGTTGTCTCTTTCTCGCCAGATTCAGAATCGATTCACACAGATTAGAGCAGAATCTAAAGCAAATCGAACGAGAATCGGCCGACAGAGATCCACAGAGAAGAAGAAGAAGAGGAAGAAATCTTATAAGAGAGTGAAGAAGAAGTGAAGCTTTGTGATCTAAGAGGCTTTCGCTTTTTCTTTCGTGTTTCTTTTTGAGGATCCGTCGAATGATTTTTTTTTCCTTCGCTGTCCAAAATAAAATGTTTATTTTATCTAATTTTATTGGCTATTAAATGACTCTTAAATAATAATAATTTGTTTGATTTTCCATTGCTAACTCCTTTTTTTCATTTTTTCCAAATTGATCTTTGAAAAACAAAATATTTTTTTTTATAAATGAGAGAGGAAATAAATAAAGAGAGATTTGCTAAATACCATATCACTCGTCTTAAGAAAAGCGAAATTTGGTAAAAAGAAATAAGTAAGATCATAAAAATGCTTTATAATATTACACGTCCATCGCATTTGTTAGATAACATGTCATCTAAACTATATAAAAATTGAAACTATTAATTTCTAAGAATGTTCATATAAGATTTAAACGTCTATTATTATTGGTTTATATCATAGTTTTAAAAATAAAAAGTTTGAAATATTACAAATGAAAAGCCAATTTAAATATGTTGTGAGTTGAAATATTTTTATATTTTAATACAAATATGGAACATTTTAAACCAAAAAATAGAAAGAAACGAAAACAAATACTAAAAATTGAAACTATATCTTATTATATAAAACTGAACGCGTCCGACGTGAACGCGATACGTAAGCAAATTGGAACTCACCGAATTTCGACATATGTCAATGTTTAATTTAGATCGTGACATGTGTCAATCTAGAAATAGAAATTAATAAAAACTTTCTTATTATTGGTTATTTACTTTTTAGAAGATATAATTTAACAAAAAAAGGAAAACTAACTTATTAAAAAGATATAATCTAATACATGTTTTTCATAATATTTTTTATATAATATAGAAAGTTGATTTTAAGTTTTAATTTTTGTACATCTTAATTTTTTACATTCGAATCATTATAAAAGAATTATCAAACATGTAAGAATAATTAAGGCTCGGAATATAAGTTTTTAAAAACGGTTGATGTTTATTCAAATCATTTTTACGTAATATGAAATATAAAATTTATTTAAGACTCTCTCTTCATTTAAAAATATTGTTATTTATAATTTTTCAGTAATCTAAGACAATCTAAAATTTTTTTATTTATGGTAAATATACAATAAATGAAAAACTAAACGTAAATTTTAATCTATAATTTATTTACACGAGCGGATGATTTAAAGAAGATTAATATAAACGTGCAAACTATAATTATACATGTTATAAGTATCACGCGAGTATTTATCTATTATTATATAAAGCAGAACGCGTTCGATGTGAACTTTTACATATCGTCAAATTATAACTCGCATGATTTTGACACGTATCACTAACCGATCGGATCGTTGACATGCGAAAACATTTAGAAACATTTGGAAAATAAAAATGCTATTTTAAATGCGGAGACACGAGATTCTATTGAATGTGTGACACAAAAGCATCTGCACAAAAGGCTTTTTGAAGAGAACAAAGCATGGTTGAACACTAACTGAATCCAACCACATTCACCGAAAATTCCAGCATCAAAAGGAATGAAAACAATGGCGAAAGCCTCCGCGAGAAAAAAGTTAAATGTAATGTCAATGCCAACCGGAGAAACTCAAGTGTACATAGTGGTGGAGCATGGATCAACAGGGATCATGAGGGCAATACTCTTTTCCATTCCAGCAAAGCATTCGTTTGTTTGCCAAACCGGATAGCGGTTGAGTTAAGAAGTATTATATGGGCAATGCAAAGTTTGTGGGACTTCCACGTGAAGAAAATAGTGTTTACTTTTGATTTTGTCACCGTTTTTGAGGTCATAACAAAACCACATGCGTGGTTCATGTATCGCTTTCTTCTTGAACATATTAAGGAAATTAATGACAACTTTAGAGAGTGTGAGTTTGAGTTGGAAAATATTTGAGAAAACACAACTGCTCAAGACATTGCGAAAAATGTTACGAGATATGAAAGTTTTCATTCTTATTTATCCATTGCTAGACTAACATGGCTACACAATCAGTTGTTACAAGAAGATTGATCTCACTATCTTATGCATCCTTCGTTTAAGAACGTGATATTAGGGATAAGTATCCCACATCGGAAGTTGGAAGAAATCTTAACTAATATATAAGTGATACGGACCTCTCCACTCATTGCCAATTAGTTTTGAGTTGGAAGCTCATATCACTTATATATTAGTTAGAATTCCTTCGAACTTCTGATGTGGGATACTTATCCCTAATTCGTCCCCTCGAGATGATGGCTCTTTTGGCCAAAGATCTCGCTATGTTTGTTTATGGATCGATAAACCAACTTAACATGTAGTATTGTGTTTTGCTTTAGCTGGTTTGCTTCATAGTTGTTTTATTTTTGGCCTTATGCATCCTACACAGTCGGTATGTGTCTATTTCTTTATCTCTTGATCCAGATTTTTGTTATTCGTTTCGAACGACAAAAAACGATCAACTATATGAGTTCATGTTCATGTTTTCTAAAAATAGAAAATTTGACATATATTGTGAAAATTAAATTAAAAATTAACATCAAAAGTTTGACAAAAAAATTAAATTACTATAATCAATGAGTTTAAGAAAGGAAAAAATGTCTTCTTAACAACGAAAAGAAAATTTGAATTATTATTAGATTATGAACATTCTTAACTCTAAGATAGCCATTTTAATTAAAATAATATGAATGAAAAAAGATTTATAAGGTCGAGATGATAATAAATCACTATGATATACTCCCTCTATTCTATTATATAAGTATTTTGAAATTAAAAAAATTCAAGAATCTTGTTTTTTATATTAAAAATATTATTTAAAATTGAGCAAACATAATTCAATCAATAAAAAATCTTTTCAGTTATAGTTAGATTAAATAAATCAAAAATTTATAGAGATATTTCAAAAAGATTTATAAAATGAAACAAAAATAAAAGTCTAAAAAACTTATAAAATGAAACAAATGGAGTATACGAAAACCAGACTAATGGATCGTTAAAAATTAAAAGTAAGACAATTTAGACATAATATAGAAGACAAAGATGAAGCATGTTAAAGAAAAAAAATAGAAAAGTTATAGATCTTGGAGAAAATGGGAAAAACATAATTCATAATTATTTTAAAAAGAAAATTATAAAATATGAGAGTTATGAGAAAGAAAATGCATGAGTGGTTAAGAAAATGATGAAGAGAAAGTATGATTGTGGTTAGAATGTAGAGAATAAAGAAAAATAGATTACAATATTTGTAAAATCCTCCTTATATATTAAAAGAGAAGTCTATTTAGTGATTTTGTCCACATGTCACTCATACAGCCATTCTAGAATTAAATCGTTATAATTTGATTGGTCGGTGAGATTAGGAATTTTCATTTTATTTTTCAATTATTTTAATCGATGAATTAAATGCTATTAAACCAAGAACTTTGTTATCCCTACAACCAAACATCCATCATTAATATCGAATTAAATCAGTAAGGAAAGTATTCAACTTGGACAACAAGTTTTTCACATATATATATCGGTACTCCCATAGGTCAATGCAATACCAATTAGCGTATTGTGAAACATTAGGTAAATAGTTTCTCCTTTGTATTATGCAAAATTCCGTGTTCTATTTTTTTTTTTTTTTTGTAGACTAACCTTCATTTTACATCGATATATGAAGAATGATTCTCATAAACATTGCCAATGTAAGTTCTTTTATTATAATTATNAATATAAACCGATATATGTTTATATTGTATTCTACATGTTTGATTATAACTTTTATTGGATTCTAACATTAACGGCCCACTTTAATGGAAATGCCCAACAGGTTAATGGCCCATTTTGCAACCTCTTTAAAAAATTAGGTATTTTCTATTTAAACTATTAACTGAGGAGGTGTGCTGGTTATGTCTCTTCTTCTATCATTTCTAACCCATTGGTTTTCTTTTTTTGGAAGAAGTAACAAGAAAACTGTGACTCATTCATGTAACTTAATCTCCTTTAAAATTTCCAATACCTCAACTGTTTGGTTTATATATCTTATAGCTTATGTGTTGTTTACTTTTTTATGTGAGAATGACTAATCCGAACTCCTCAACCGAATCTAAAGAGATTAACAAGAGGAAATGACATCAGGGTAAGTTTTAACTAATCATGTTTTCATTACTATTATTAAGATCGGATGATACTATGAACATTTACAAAGTTTTATCTTTACCTACATATGTCTGATATTATTTTGTGCCTAACAAAGTTTACTTATTATCTAGATTTGTCTGGTCTTACTTCATACCCGGTCAATCAAGACGAAACAAAGAGAATAA
>OVAN01000567.1:0-55684 GCA_900406275.1 Anastatica hierochuntica
GACCATCACGGTACTCTTTTGTAACTTCACCGGTATTTGGGTCCTTATGCCTATACATCCATCCTCGCAATGCGAAAATCTCGTGCTCGGAAACCGACATTTTTGTTTTAGTTTGTTAGTATTTCTTTTTTAGAATTGTGATTTGGTGAAGAATATGGGAGGGTGGAGGGGTGTATTTATAAAAAAATTTTGCTACTGATTTGCTTGGAAATTGCTAAAGCTAGGTTTGCTAGAGAATTGCTACCAATTTGCTAGCAATTTGCGAGTAAAACTCTCCTCGCAAATGTTAGTTACACATGTCAAAAACGTTTATACCTTTTCTCTCACTAATTAGTCGCAAAACCCTCGCTAATTTGCAATAGAAAAGTTTCGTCGCAATGTCCTCGCAAAATTTGCGACCAACTTGCGAGTAAAACGCATTCACTCACTTATTACTAGCAAATCACTCGCAAATTAAGTACACTCGCAATTTACTCGCAAATTTTGCGACCAACTTGCGCGTAAAACGTATTCCCTCGCTTAGTACTAGCAAACCAGTCGCAAATTTGCGACTAAAAGATTTTCCTCGCAAATCAGTCGCAAATTTGCGACCAACTTGCGAGTACAAATTTTCCAAGCAAATTCGCGACTGATTTGCGTGGAACGCCATTCTCCTAGTAAATCAGTCGCAACTTCCACACAAATTTGCGAGTGCAAGTTTTCCTCGCAAATTTCTCTCACAAATTGCGTGTTTTCTTGTAGTGTCATCACTTGATTTCCTACCTAGATTAAAGTCTCCTATCTATATTGTTATTCTATTTTCCTCATACACAAAAAATATAGCTAGATTTGAGGCTCAAATTCTCATGTACAACATTTGACAGACGCAAATCATCACCCCAAGAAATAACAACACCCCTGGGCAAAAGTAAGATTAGTTTAAGACAATATTAAAAGGAACAAAAATATTAAAATACATACAAGATGTTTATAAACTAATTTGATCAGGTCTTTAAACTGTTCTGACGGCTCCATAACTGATGTCCACAAGCTGAAACATACACATAATTTTTTCAAGAATGTAAAATAGGTCTCAGCCGGATCTCAACGATCTCTTTTATGAACATATCTAAATATGAACTGATTTGATTAGATCTTTGAACATATCTAATTATGAACTCCTATGTCTTGCATGAGCATATATGATCATGTGACCCGATGTACAATTCCATGGTTGGAGAGAGCGAGAAAATCGCTCTTTTTCATAAAAATCACCATGATTTTGATGCACACATGATTTAATGGCTGCATGAAAGAACATGCAAAAGTACATAACAATTACTCTTGAGCATCCCAAAATTACATAGACAACTTTTTGTTGAATATTGATAATATAGTGGAATGAGCGACGCTCTCTAGCTACATAATCCAAGCTTTTGGTTCCAAACAGAGTGAATTAACAAATGGCTCTAAATGATATTCCTCAAATTCTTTGAAAAATACTATTTTGTGAGCTTATTTCTTACAATCCTATAAAAAAAATTTGAAAAATCATATATATGATTTGTGAATGTCATTCTCTATAAAAATGACACGTCATCACTCCAGAAGATGACACATGTCCTCTTTTGTCGTTTTTTTTTTCTGCAAATGATTTTGTATTGAAATAGCAAACATAATACAATGTTCGTGACAAGGTCAGAGAAAATAAAGAACTGGAATAACACTTATACATCAGTGACCTTGTATAGAAATCAGGTACAAAGCATTACAACCAATTATAAAGAAGATCGCATTGTTATAGCCAATTAATTATATAACATGCATCATGTGTACGAGCTTCTTTGGTTATGTTATCCACCGTCAAATTCTCTTCTCTTTTGATATATTGGAAAGTAAAGTTCGGCAAGCTTTCCGTTATGCTTATAATTTCATCAAGATACTCTGTTACTCCACATAACGAAATGAACTTTTGCCTTTTGTCTCTCCATTTGCACAAGGTTGTGTATATCGAAGCGTTATCTCCTTTAAACACCACTTGATCATAGCCTAATCGTTTGATTTGGATTATGGCTTCCCTTAATGCAAATGCCTCTGCTTCCAGTGGACTGCTAACAGGTTCGATAGCTGCTTTACCTTGTACCTGCGGTGTACCATTAGGAGATTTAAGGAGCCATCCTATACCAGCTTTCTGTGTGTTAGATATCCAAGATGCATCAACAAAACATTCAAACTGTGATGCATTCGTATGAATATCTAATGCTCTGCCTTCAAGAGATTCAACGGCAGTTTGCTGGCTCTCAGCTTTTATATCTCCTAATTTGGCTTGAGACCATTCTTCCATATCCTGCAAAGACTTATTGATAATATCGGGAATTTGGAATTGAACACCGTTAAAGACCAATGAGTTCCTACTTTTCCATATCCTCCAACCCAATATTGCTGGTAGATTAGTAGTTAATTCACCCATCCTCATGTTAGATGAGATGATCCATAACAAGTTTTGGTGAAGATCATTTCCAAGGATCTCCTCATCAGTTGGAGTGGGAAATGGTAATAACCTCCATGCTTCTCTTGCTACCCTACAGTGAAAGATTAAATGCAGGTCATCCTCAGGGGCTTCTCCACAGAATTGACAGTCCGTGATTACCTTTATTCCTCGTTTGGTAATTGCAACATTGGTGGGTATACCTTTGTGATTTAATCTCCACCAGAAGGTTTTGATTTTTGGCGGTATCGGCATCTTCCATAACTTGGAGTAGTTTAATGAACTTTGATCTCTCATGTTGCTGAGGTTATTGTGTGAAAAATGGTACCCGGACTTTACCGTATAGCTTCCACTGCTGTTGTGTATCCACTCAACCGTATCAGGTCTTGGAATCAATCTAAGCCTCAGCGATTTAATGATATCTTGATCCTGTGGTTCAACTATATGAGAAATGGTATCAACCTTCCATGTATTGCTGTCTCTATTAATCCATTCAGATAATTTCATTTCTGTATCTATTCTTCTTGCTCCTTGGGGTTTTGGAGGTCTTGGTGGAATGGTTGGTAGCCAGTTATCTCGCCAGATTCTTATATTATTCCCATCACCAATAATCCATCTTGTTCCTTCCTTGATAATATCTGAAGCTTGGTATATGCCTCTCCAAACTTGAGATGCTCTTTTTGGCAATCCTGCATCAAGAATAGAGTGTTTAGGGAAATATTTTGCTTTGTACACTTTGGCAAGGAGAGTCTCTGGATACTTAAGCATTCTCCAGAATTGTTTGGCCACCATTGCTTTATTAAAATGCTTTAGGTCCCTTATCCCTAATCCACCACTTTTTTTAGACTTCATGATTAGTTCCCACGAAATCCAATGAATTTTGTGTCTATCCTTTAACGTAGACCACCAAAATTTACGAATCATTTGCGTCATCTTCTTAAGTAGAGATTTAGGCAGCATAAAACAAGACATTGCATAATTAGGAAGGGCCGTCGCCACAGATTTTATTAGAATTTCCTTTCCAGCAGGGGATAAGAATCTGTTATACCAACTATCCAATCTATTCTCTAACCTTTGCTTGATGTAATCAAAAGATGCCATTAAATTCCTTCCTAATGTCTGAGGCAGTCCTAGATATTTTCCCTTTCCTCCGATTTTGCCAATAGATGTAACATGCTTAATTCTATCTTGCATGTATTCATCCATTCCTTTGCTAAATATAAGAGAGGACTTAGCAAAATTAACTTTTTGACCTGATATTTCACCATAGATCCGAAGGGCACCAAGGATTGTCTTGATCTCCTCTTCAGTGGATCTGCAAAATAACAAGGAGTCATCGGCAAATAACAAATGAGTTATGGATGGACCCCCCTTGCTTGCCCTGAATCCGTGTATTAACCCTCTTCTTTGCAAATTAGAAAGCATATTGGATAAACCTTCAGCACAAATTAGATACAGATAAGGAGATAGAGGATCCCCCTGTCTGATTCCTCTTCTTGGAATTATTCTACCTCTAGGTTCACCATTAACCAACACTGAATAGGAAGCAAATTTAACGCAAGACATAACCCAATTACACCACTGGTCTGTGAAACCTAAAGCTTTCATCATGAATTCAATATAATCCCATTCCACTTTATCAAAAGCTTTACCTATATCAAGTTTGAGAGCCATAAATTTATGTTTCCTTTTCCTGGTGGTTAGACTATGAATTAACTCATGCGAAATTAAAACGTTATCCGATATGAGCCTACGAGGAATAAATGCAGATTGATATGTGGAAATAATATCATTCATCCAGGGTTTAAGTCTATTAGCTAGTATTTTGGTTATGATTTTATAACTGACATTACAAAAGCTAATAGGTCTGTAATCCCTTACTTTTTTAGGAGCTTCAATCTTTGGGATTAGACATATATGCGTATGATTCAACTCAGGGGGTAGTAAACATGTCGAGAAGAAATTTCTCACCAGTGCGATTAATTCAGAACTTATCGATGACCAGTGTTGTTGATAGAATGTTGGAGATAAACCATCTGGTCCAGGGGCTTTGTCTTTGTACATTTCTTTAACTGCTTGGTAGATCTCTTGCTCAGAAACTTCACTGGTTAGAGATTTGTTCATTTGTTCTGTAACTTTTGCTCTTATGTGCCCTAATTGCTGGAAAGATCTTGATATAGAGGGCTCCTCGGAAGAGTATGTGCTTTTAAAGTATTCGATGATGATTTGTTGGATGTCCTTATTTCTTGTCCTAATAGTACCATCATCATCTACGAGAGAAGAGATCGTGTTAGTAACCCTTCTCTACCTTGTTAAAGCATGAAAATATTTAGTGTTTTGGTCACCCCCTTTAAGCCATTGAATGCGGCTTTTCAACCTCCAACATTCTTCTTCCATTTTGTGACATAGGGCGAGCTCAGCTTTTAATTGTTTCATTCTCTCAAAGTCCATCACCTCCTCATCATGAACCTTCTGTAACTCCTCTTGTAACCTGAAAATTTTCTTTTGAGTGTTGGGGACATTATCTCTTTTCCATTTGGCTATGTTATGATGACATTCCTTAATAATCTTTGTAAAATCACATAGTGGATTAGAATCTCTGCATTTACCAATAGTCTCTCTAACTGCTCTTTTAACCTCCTCCTTACCTCCCCAACGGCTATCATATCTAAAAGTTTTCTTACCATTCCATACTGAAGAATCTGTATTGAGAAGAAGTGGACGGTGATCTGATCAATACCATTTCAAAAGCTGGGTATATGCTCCAGGAAATTTTTCACACCACTCTAAATTGGCAAATGTACGGTCTAACTTAGACTTGATGGTGTGTTTCCACCTCTTGCCCACCCAAGTGTATTTTCCACCAAAAGATTTTATTTCCTGTAAACCCAAAATATTAATCATAGCATTGAATTTGTTGAAAGATGTTTCAGGTCTACAAGGTCCTCCAAACTTTTCTGAATTATCTCTAATATCATTAAAATCCCATAAGAAAATTATGGGCTTGCCTAGATAAATACCGCTTTTCTCCCTTTCAATAATCATATCCCATTAGATATTTCTTTGTTTTTTATCCGGAAAGCCACATATATAGGTCAACACAAACTTTGTACAATCATCTTCAACTAAGAAGTCCATATTATACATATTTGGTGGAGAGAGGATATCTACATTTATATTACAGTCTCAAAAAATTGCAGATCCTCCACTCAGACCCCTAGAAGGAACAACGAAATATCTAGAATAACCAAATTTCTTAGCAACATCTTCTACATATTTCCTATTATTTTTAGTTTCAGTGAGAAGCATGACCTGAGGGTTGTATTTACGCCTTAGGTTCTCCAAAAAAGGAACTGTCAGGGGGCTTCTCAAGCCCTGGCAATTCCAATGCAACACTCTTATTCTGTTATGGGTGGTTTCAGGGTCGCCACCCTCCCTTGGTTAACAGAGGATTCTTCGGTCATTGGAGTTATCATTTGATAATAATTAGCAACATCAAATTCGGCACATGTTATGCCTGAATGACAGCTTTGGGTTCAATATATATACCTTTGAGTTTCTGTTTATTAGCCTCAGCCCGATCTTCATCATTAGCGTCTCTGTCCTTTCGCTTAATGCCTCCTATAGCTGCAGAGTTAGCACCAACTTCTCTTATAGTGATTGGTTTAGCAATAATCGGAACAGGGTTAGGATATTCTGAGGTATCCATAGATGCTGCTTGAGATGGTGTCTTATTCCCAGCATCCTCTAGAGTATTTTCACCCATTAAATTATCTGTCCCTCCCCTGTTATTGTCCTGCTTCTGCTTGGAGTCATGACGGTTAGCTGTTTCACCAGCCGGGGCTTGAGAAGATCCCTCAGCATCATCGTTCCAATTCAGAGGCATTAGAGGTAAGTGAGGTTCAGGAGGGCGCTCAGGACACTGCAAGCCGTCATGAGATAAGTCTCCACAGTAAAATCAAAGCTTCCTGAGCTTCTTATAAGTGTACCGGAGCATTATCGGACCATTCCCATCTTGAAAATCTAAAGGACGCATAAAGAAAAGTTTGGTACTCGTTAGAACCTCAACTTGAATCCAGACCTCACCTGGCGAATCTTTAGCTGGCTCTTGAACCCGAACATGTTTAACATGGCCCAGTTCTTGCCCAATCTCCTTGATTATCCGGATTGACCTGAAATCATTTGGGATGTTATCGATTCTGACTAAGAAGGTAATTTTCTTCATATAATCCGGCTCCATTCGTCTTGTCCAACGGTCAACTACAATCATCCAGTCGTGAAAAGTCCAAGGGTCGTGGTCAAGGACAGATTGCAGCTGACTTTCCTCTGTGAAAAAGAATTGTAAAGTGTCGTCCTCATTGATACGGCTAGATGCTAACCCTTCCATTTGCAAAGCTTTCAACAACGGAGTACGCATATGCTCCGGTTTATGATGGCGATGATTCAAGACCTTCAACACCAAACTCAGTCGATTGTCTTCTTCACACTCACGGTGAGCATCATCCGACAGCTTGAGCGGAGAATTTTCAGATCCGAGAGTAAGGTTTTGTAGACTCTTCCACAACTCAGTAGACATCTTCGATTGCTCAAAATAAGTAAAATCCAGCACAAACTTAACAGAATAGAGTGAAAGAGATGATGATAAATAGCTTTAATGACTGGAAAAGAGAGATTGAAGAGATTTTAGACCGAGATTGAAAGAGAAATCGCCACTGTAGCGAAGAGGAAACCCTAGATCGGGAGAGTTCACCCTATTGTCGGGAAAGTTCTTCCTCTTTTGTCGTTAAGATGACACATGCCACCTATTATCATTTCACTAAAAAGATAATAAAAACGTTTTGGATTAAAAAAACAAAAGAAACGTCTTTTAATAAAACAAAAACAATAAATTTAAATTTATTAATAAATTAAAAAAAACAATAAACAAAAAAACTTATTATTGGAGTTTTTTTTCTAAAGTGATACCTAATCACTTTTTTCTAAAGCGATACCTAATCACTTTTTATTAATTATATATCATTTAAAATAAAATAATAAACTTAATTTGTTACATTTATTTGGTGTTTAAATTCTTTTCAACTTTTATTGACTTTTCATCTTCATAAACTTTAATAGACTCACATGATAACTTTACAAAAAACTATTTTCTAGTTAGAACTAAATTATGTAAAATAAAATAATATTGTAGTTATATGAAGATTATGCTCACTAACAATTTCAATTTCCGAGGGAAAAAAGAGCTAATGAATACGACAATTAGTATAATCTTGAATACAAAAATTACAAAAAATGCAATATTAGCTCAAAAACTGAAATTTGTAATAACATAAAAGACCCGCATATAAAAGAAGGTCCGCGTATAACGCGGATTATCTCCTAGTATACATAAAAGTCACAATTAAAATTTACAACTCGTAGATCATGTTTTTTTAGAAAAAATGCATTATTAAATATCTGATCACAATAAATAAAAAATTAGAGAATATATCAAGAAATTTTATATAAAAATGCTGGCGATAAAAAATCTTAGTTATACTTTAGAAATATATTCATTTTCCCTTTTTGTTTTTATAATAGTATTGTTTACAACATTATATGAAACTTTTATTTACATGAAAAAATAAAAAAGTGGCCTATATACATGGAAATAACATATCTCAAACAATATATTGATTGCACATGAATCGATACATGCTTTGAGAACAAACGATACCATAGTGAGGTACTACATGACAATAAAAACAAATATATCGAAGGCGTATGACCGGGTAAAATGGTTTTTCATAGAAGCTTTATTGGAAAAACTTGGTTTTGACCATCAATGGATCAAGTGGATTATGAGCTGTGTATGCTCGGTCACTCATACTATCATGCTAAATGGTAAAACTCATGGTTTTATCAAACCTGAACGAGGAATCCGACAAGACAACCCTCTGTCCCCATTTCTTTTCATCATGGTTGCAGAAACCACGGTCCATACACTTAATAAGTCTGAAGGCAAACGTACACTCTCTGGTATTAGAATCTCTCCAACGAGTCCGAGCATACACCATCTCCCCTTTGTTGATGATAGTCTTCTGCTATGTAAAGCGTCGGGTAGAGGACAGCTTAGAGATTGTTGACTGCCTAGCGAAGCATGGATCAGTCTTAGGACAATTGGTCAATAAAGATAAATCATCCATCATATTAGGTTCAAAGGTGGAGGAAGCTACCAAAACAGAAGTTAAAAACGCCCTTGGAATTCAAAAGGAGGGATGAGAAGACACCTATTTAGGATTGCATGAATGCTTTAAAGGCTCTAAGCGCAAACTTCTTAATTTCATCCAAGAGAAGTTGAAGAATAGACTTCAAGGATGGTATAATAAGACTCTATCTCCGAGTGGCAAGAAAATTCTCTTAAATTATGTTGGTCTCGCACTCCCGATCTACGCCATGTATTGTTTTTAATTGTCCAAGGATTTGTATAGTAAGCTAACAAGTGTTATGGCATCTTTCTGGTGGAGCAAAGAAGAGAATAAAAAGAACATATCGCGTGTAGAGCAAAAGAAGAAGGAGGTCTAGGATTCTATGACATCGAAAATTTCAACCAGGCCCTCTTCATCAAACAAGCATTGAAGCAGATAGACAATCCAAACTCGCTGGTAAGCAGAGTACTTAAAGGAAAGTACTTCTCGAACAAATCTTTTCTGAAATGTGTTTTAGGAAAAAGTCCCTTGTACGCTTGGCGAAGCATCCTACATGGAACAAAATTACCGAAAATGGATTAATTGAAATCCATAGGTGATGATAGAGATACTCTAATCTGGTCAGATAACTGGATTTTATATCATTCTCCAAAAGCAGTTGAACGCAGAATTGGGGTCGTAGAAGTGGTGCATAAAGTCTTTGAACTTATGACTCTAAATATAAATTTTTGGGATAGTGTATTGGTTCAAAGAGTCTTTACTACTGTTGAAATGGAGGATGAACTCCCAGCCTTTGATCTTTCATCTTTACCACTCTATTGGAAGTTTCCACCCTTATAACTCTTTGGTAGGTATACCCGAGCATCTCCAGCATCACCTCGTTTAAAAGAATAATCGACATATAACTCTTTACCAGCACCTTTCTTATCCATCTGATCCTTAGATCTTCCCTCTCGCCCTTGAGAATCGTGCTCCAAGCTGTCCACTAACTCCATATCTAAAGCCCTTTTTACCGGTAACATTCGTGATTCTCCTCTGTTCATCACTTCTCTCAAAGAGTTCCCATATTCAAAACCATGGTCAGCACAATCCAACTGTTGCCGAGGGGCCACCATCAGTTCTAGGAAAACTGATACGTCGTGTGTGAGCAAATGACAATGCTTGCAATAACCATAAGCTTTTCATATTTTAAACCAAAAGTGATCTCTTCTTCGTGGTCAAAAGGCACCACAGTTGTGAAAATGATTGGCTTAAAGTCGTCCACAGTCACCAACACACTACCCGAGTCAGCATCATGATCTTTCACCTTGCTAATTGCCTTACCAATTGCCCAAACTGTTTCTTCCTCCCACAAATACATGAGGATGTCCTCGACTTTGATCCAAAATATAATGGCCAATGGATACGATGGTAAAACCACGGGCTCTCGTCTAACCAATGAGACCATCCATCCATCAAAATGATATGGCCCGTAACTTAAGACATCAATAATATCTCGTTTCAATTGAAAGTTAAACTGAAATTTTCCATTGCCAAGCTCACCACCTTCAACCTTTCCTTCTAACTTCCATTATTTTTGGTAGGTTGACGAGGAGGCTGTCCATTCGCTGGACATTGAGATTCATCAATCTCCCAGTCAAAATCATAGAAAATTGTTGAACCCTACGAGCTATATTTATCGATGACAACCTCACAGATTCCGTACTCACTACTCCCTTCCCTTTATTAGCTATCATTTGAGCAATACTAAAGTATCTACCCAGAGAAACCCGTACACAACCAAGCAGATGAGATTGTCGAAACTACGAACTTCACACATAGACATATAAATGACTGGAGAAAATTATGTCCAACTTACAAATTATGTTCCTCTATATATGTCATTCTCCTTATGTTCTATCTTAGGAATCACGATCGCAATCAGATAAACAAGGAACAATTGCTTATTTGATGAGACCATTGGAGTAAGATCAACAAATTCATATCCATCCCCTGATTTAAACTCTGTCCAAATACAATCTATACTCTTTCCAAAGACAATGTATCGAATCTTAATCCCAGAACTGCCATTAATAACTTTCCAAATCTCCATCCACCATGGATTACCTTCGATGATTTGCCCCATCTAGCGATCTAGAAGAATCAGAGAAGATCTTCCCTTTCCCTTAAGAAACTTGTATCACAATTCGCAATCAATATGAAAGATCGATTGTTATGATCCTTCCAAAAACCGTTGAGACTCTAGGATCCTCCATCGTGAGCCAATCTCCATTGATTGTTCATCCTCTGCGCTATCGTAGGACCTATGTCCCTAAGTGAACCTTTCACCCTCCTAAGTCCAAAACTCTTATGTTGATCTCAACATCAAAAAATAGAATCACCATCGCCTCAGTAAGAAAAATCTGATTATTTAACAATAGACTAGAGTTTGACCAGCGCGATTGCGCATGTATTTTATAAAATTTTATATATTCATTCTATGATTCGGATCGGGTTTGGTTATGGTATATTTGGGTTCGGGTCAGATTTAGTAACTTAAGGAAAATCATAGTATACTCGAAACTGTTTTGAATTTAGTTCGAGTATTTTAAGGCTTTCAGGTTCATGTTCGGGTATTTTTGGATTTTTAAGGTTTTTCTGAATTTTTCATCTTTCTTGGGTTTTTCGAATTACGGCTTTCGAATTTTCGGTTATTTTGAGTTTCATGTTCGGGTTCAGGTTAAGAATTTTTAGATTTGTTAGGTTATTTCAAATTTCATGTTCGAGTTTAACCGTGGGATTTTCTTGTTTTTTGGATACCCATACGGGTTCAGGTTTGGTTCGGATAATATTTGATGCCTGAAATCGTGAAACAAAACTTGTTGGTATATTTTTTTGACTAATTTACCAATTTTTTAGTTTTTTCTTAGGATAATTTCAATTTTTATTTATTTAGAGAAATTATAAGTTATAGTTTTTTTCAAAAAGACATCATATGACTAAACTTATATTTTCCTAGCTTATAAAGATTATTTTTATAAATTTTGAAGGTTATTTCAAAATTTTATTAATTTATGATTTTTTGCATTTTTATTCAAATTTTATTTTTAAAATATTAATATTTTAATATAATTATTTCAAAAACATTATTGCTTTATCTCAAATTTAAAAATAAAATAGATTTTATATTTTCTTGAAAATGATGATTTTTGGTTTTAATTAAATACTATATCTTTTTAACCAAATATAGCAATGTGTATATTTTGATATAAAATAATAGAATATTCTAATACATTAAATATCATAATCTAAATGCAATGGTAAATTACGTAAATTGTACATGAAGTAATGATTATTTTTAAAGATATTTCTCTTTTAATAATATAAATGTATCATTTATTTTAAACACACATAACTAAAACTATCGACCAACTCAATAAATTTAATCATTTCAAACAATATCTCTTAAAATCTATAATTTCATTATCATTAACTAATAAATATGCATAAAATAAAATATTTATCTTCTTAAAATATTTTTCTAAACGTCATTGTAGTCTGGTGGTTGAGTCTTCAGAGCCAATCCTCAAGCACTTAAGATCGATCCTCCTCCACCATAGGGCGGAGCGACCTGTTGTGGTCCGTTTGTTAACAAAAAAAAATTATAAATATTATATGGAGTAATATAACGTACACCTTTTTAGTAGATTATTAAATTTTTATTCACATCTATCTTATTAAAACTGAAACACTTTGAAAATAACCTTTCTATTATGTCCTATTTATACTTTATGTCATTGGAAATTATGATTTCACTAAGGATAAAAATATCAAATCTATTCTAATTAGCTAATTTATCTAAATTATAAATTGAAATTCACAAAAATAAAGTTAACAAATCATAATATCTTTTCATAAAAGTTATATACTTTATATTTAATTAAAATAAAATCTTATAAAATTAAATATTTAAATATGTAAACACCGTTAAAAATATAATTAATTTCTGATAAATTTTATATTTAAAACGAAAACAATTCCATACTATAATGTATAATTAAATTAGTAAACTAAAAGACAATATAATTAAATAAGTTAATATACTAATTATTTTATAATTATATGTATAAAATAACACAATTTTTTGTCACAAAAATAACACGAACTTATGTTTTCAAATAATTTATTTTAAAAATTAACTATTATAAGAAAGAATTTTAAATTAGTATTAATAAACATTAGTTTATTTATATAAATTGAAAATTAGCATATTTTAACCTATGAAATATGTGAATTTAAAAAATATATTCATATATAGAATTAATAATCTATTTTGCACAAATTTATCAAATGACAAATGACTTATCAAATAACTTATCTAATATATCAATTTCATTATATCGGTTTCAAAACCGATATGCTCACCCAATAAAATTTACCAATAATTAAAAAATTAAATAATATTTGTGCGGTCGTGCGGATCATTCTAATGAAAAGTTAAAATGATGTTTGGATAGAAATAATATCTGTGATGTTTGAACATTGAATCATCTCTTGAGAAAGAAAGGATCTGCTGACTTTGGAAAATTATTCAAACTTTGGATTCGCATCCAATATTATTTGGTTATGTACTTGCAAACATGCGAAGATGATATGGTAAGTGGAAAGTCGCATCAATTATCACTTTACCAAAATAATATTTTTTTTTTTCGACTACCAAAATAATATTAAAAAATGAGCTTGTGTTTGTTCTAATAAAATTATCCAATAGAGGAATAAAAAAAAATCAATCCATTTTTACAATTACAAAAAAATAACTGAAAAATATTCAAAAATTATTTTCAAACTAGTATTTTTTAAGTGGAAACAAATTTCTAGATTTCTTGAGAAGAGAAATCAGTAATCACGAGTTAAACAAATAAACAAAAAAAATGATTAATAAAGAAAAAAACAAAAACCAAATCCCAAAAGGATTGGTTCTGAATTTATAATTATAATAAGTGGAATGGCAATATCGTAATTTAAAAAACAACCAAGGATATTTTGTTTTTATCTTCTTTTAACCTATTCAGATATATAAATACTTCTCTCCGGTCAAATCTCGTCTTCAACTTTGGTCTCTGTTTTTCACGCCGGAGAGAGAATTATCGAAACATAAAGCTACAAACTTTAGAAGAAAAAGCTAATGGATCCGATCGAATCTGTGGATTACAATGGCTTCGAGTCCTCTAATGGTAACAACCAAGTCGACCATGGATGGAAGAAGGTCGTCTACCCTAAACGCCATCGGAAGCAGAAACCGGCGGATCAGACGGCGAATGGCGGCGTCTCCGGTAAGATTGTTCCCAATGGAAACGTAGCTAACGGCGGCGATAACGTCTTCCGTTCTCTTGAGGAGCAAGCTGAGGATCGACGACGACGGATCCTGGCTTCGAAGATGGCTGCTGTTGATGTGGAGGATGAATCCGACGGTGGTGCCTCGAGATCTAAACGCCGATCTAACGGTTACGGAGACGAGGGGTATGAATTCGATGGTAGCGACGATGAGATCGCGGCGAAGAAGGTGGAGGAAACAAAAAAACCGAAACCCAAGAAGGAAAAGAAGCCGAAAGTGTCTCTCCCTGAAGCTGCATCGAAGATCGATCCTTCAAATCTCGAAGCTTTCCTCATCGAAGCATCGGTATGTTTTTTTACATGCGATTTGAAAATTCGATTTGTTTAACGATCTGAAAATTGGAAACCCACAAATCAAAATTCGATCTTTTGTTGATAGGAATCGTATGCGACTCAGCCGGAGATTCAGCTAATGAGATTTGCTGATTACTTTGGTAGAGCACTTTCTGGAGTATCCTCTGTGCAATTCCCATGGGTGAAGATGTTCAAGGAGTCACCTTTGTCTAAATTGATCGATGTAAAGCTAATTTCTACAGTTTTCGTGTTCGAATCAGACTCTAATTGGGTTTGGTTGATGAAGCTGATTGATTTTTGTTTGATCATATAGGTTCCATTGTCTCATATTCCTGAACCAGTCTACAAAATATCGGTCGATTGGATCAACCAACGTCCAATTGAAGCTCTTGGATCGTTTGTGTTGTGGGCATTTGACTGTATTCTCACAGATTTGGCAGCACAACAAGGAAGTGGTAAAGGTGGGAAGAAGGGTGCACAACCTACTCCTTCCAAATCTCAGGTAATTTCCGGGGAGAAAACTTATCTCGATTTGAAAAAAAAATTGTGATCTTTGCTATGTTGTGATTGAATGTTGTATCGAGTTACTTTTGTTTTGACTAATTACATTATGTTATCTTCGTATGACGATTAGGTGGCGATATTTGTTGCATTAGCAATGGTATTGCGTAGGAAACCTGATGCTTTGACTAATGTGTTGCCGACTTTGAGGGAGAATCCGAAGTATCAGGGACCGGACAAGCTTCCGGTTACAGTTTGGATGATGGCTCAGGTTTGTTTGATTTCTTTTTCTCCCTGATATGACCAAAGAGTGTTGAAGAAACTTTTGTCTTTGATCTGTAGTCTGAAATTTAGTAATTTTTAAATTTTGCGGCAGGCCTCCCAAGGTGATTTATCCGTAGGCTTGTATTCATGGGCACACAACTTGTTACCTATAGTCGGTAATAAGAACTGCAACACTCAGTCCAGAGATCTCATTCTGCAGCTGGTTGAGAAGTGAGTCGAAAATTTCCTTATGGCTGATCTCCGTCCCTATATATTTATTTGTTAGCAATCATCTGATCTCTTTTTTATGCTATTTTTTATTCAGGATTTTGTCGAACCCGAAGGCTCGGACCATACTTGTAAATGGAGCTGTTAGGAAGGGAGAACGACTGATCCCACCTCCTTCATTTGAGATCTTGGTGCGGCTTACATTCCCTGCTTCATCCGCTAGAGTAAAGGTAAGTAGTAGTGGTCGGAATTCATAAAACAAAACATTGATGCGTTTTGTTGATTCTGATCGCAAGCATGGTGTTTGATGCACGCAGGCTACAGAGAGGTTTGAGGCAATTTATCCCTTGTTGAAGGAAGTGGCTCTTGCCGGTGCACCAGGAAGCAAGGCAATGAAACAAGTCACACAACAGATATTCACTTTTGCTCTAAAATTAGCTGGAGAAGGTAAATTATTAACAAACGAAGAGGTTTTGTGCTTCTGTCTCGTTTCCTCCAGAAAGAGTACTAATATGGTTACCGTTGTTACAGGAAATCCTGTTTTAGCCAAGGAAGCTACAGCAATTGCTATCTGGTCAGTGACGGAAAATGTTGATTGCTGCAAGCACTGGGACAATCTCTACAAGGAGAATCTAGAAGCTAGTGTGGCTGTTCTTAAAAAGCTTGTAGAGGAATGGAGAGAGCACTCCCTGAAACTATCATCATCACCTAGTGATACTGTCACTCTCAACCGAACTATAAAGAGATTCAGGCTAAAGGTAATAATAACATCTCCACTCTTCTAAGCTAAACTAATTTCACCATCCACTCACTTGTGTAATTTCCATCTCTAATCTTGACAATGATGTGATATTTTTAGAATGAGGAAGCCATCGCTGATGGAGGAGCCAATGTTTCTCTTTACAAAGAAGCTGACAAGTCCTGTAAAGTGATATCGGGGAGACTTTCCCGTGGAAGTGGCTGTCTCAAAGGAACAGTAATTATTACTATGATTCTCGTAGCTGTAGCTGCAGTTGTTCTATCTTCCAGCCCTGATGCTAAAACCAATCTGATGAACCTGATTGACTCATTCGGCCTGGACAAATACCTCAAAGAAATCAGCACAGCTCTGAAGAACTAAGAGAGAAGATAAACAAACAAAAAACTGAGGACGATAAGTAGAGGTAAGTCTTGACTATTGTCGGCCTAGAGAATTTACTTAAAAGTAAAAGCCTTTTTATGACTCCTAGATACAAGATTTTGAAAAGCTTGGCTAGAAAATTAGCGAGAGTTTTCGTTTTCTATAATCACAAAGTTGGGATTTTGGAGTTTTGGAAGGTCTTTTAGACTGTTTAATTTGTGTCCAGATAATTTATTTCTTTCGGTTTTTTTTCTTTAATAAAGTTATTACTGTTTAGTATATGTTTTGAGATGATAATCTTTGATTAAGTTGGAACATAGAAAATACAAAGATCATGCACTATGTTGTGCTCATGTGAATCAAATAGTATATCATTTGAGGTAAGCGGTTTTGATAATGGAGGGGTCTTTGGTTTGTCTCAAGGATCTATATATTTAACTTGATAAAAGTATTGTGACTAGAGAGAGTAAGAGTGTCGATGCGAGCAATGGTGTAGTAGTATGATACTTACCCGAGGAAGATCAAGAAGACAAACATGAACTGTAAGTTGAGTTCTCATATGGCTTTGCCGTGGCAAGAACTACTATGAGTTGAGCCGCCAAGATTGTCTTCTTTGCTCCAAAGAAATCACCAGCCTTCGCTCTTACCTACTCAACTAAGTTAGATACGAGTCTTAAATGAAAGAAGAGAATCGGTATATTTTACAGTTGATCAAAAACTACGTACTATCGCTTTATAGGCTATGGGTAGATCTGAAGAGTTAATGCTTATATTAGCCCGGTTAGAAACTGACAAAGATGATAATCGCCTCTTGTTGACAAAAAAAAGAAGTGTTCTTTGGTTATAGGGTAGTTTTTAAGATATTAATTAGGAAGAAGGTGGTACTCAAGTTTACGTGTATAGTTTTTGTAATTTGGTTCACACGCTTGAAAATTGAGGCATATTGTTCAAGGAGATCAAGAATGATGAAACTTTTTAATTTTCTTGTTTCTTGTGTCCCACTTCCGATTCTTGTCAAGAATGTTACTTTCGTTACTTCTAAAAGCGATTTAAATCTTTGGAAGTGGTCGATAAAGGAGTGCGTTAGATTTCCAAGTAAGGTTGACATATGTGGCGGTGCGGTTTTAGTGAGACGGTTTTTTAGGACTATAAATACGTTTGAAAATATTACTCACATGATTAATAAAAAAATAGTTTAAATGGATGTTTGCCTCAATTCGAGTTTGACTCTTAGTTATTTTGTTTTTGCTTTGTTTAGCTCACGTTTTTACAATAATCTTCAGTAGCATCAAAGGCCTGTGACAAAACTCATGGAAGTATAATATTTTAGCTAGATAAAAACTGTCCCTTTGTGTTCTTCTTAGGAGAGACACAGAAGGAGACATTCTTTGTTTTTTCGCTCACGCAGACAGAGACATTGTAATCTCTCCTCTTGTTGGGATGTTGAAACAGCTAACAAGCGAGACATCTCTCACAACCACACAACATGTCTTGTTTCACAAGTTAATGATACTGCTGAATTATTTATATAAATTTTTTTAGCTTTGCATGATTTTATCTCTCAAAAAATGGGGTTTGTGTGTATGAAGAACCCTAAAATTTAGCTAAGACGAAAAAGATGTTATTATTTTTAAATAACTGAAACTCGGAGATTTCGGAATTTTGGAAGGAAAAAAAAAGTTCAATTTGATAAAGATTGTTTTTTTTTTTGTCAATTAATGTTGGAAGTTGATAAAGATTAGTCTATTTATTGCACATTTAATTAGATTTAGTATAATAGTTATTGATAAGGATATGGGCCACGGGGTCAGTGTATTCCCCCATTCTCGGCAACAGCTCTCGATTCACCATCATTTCTCTTTCCATTTTAACTTTTTTTCCCTTTTTTTTCAAAATATCTTCTGGTTAATATATTTTGGGTTATATTTTCAATTGTTTCTTTTAT
This sequence comes from Anastatica hierochuntica, assembly GCA_900406275.1. NCBI lineage: Eukaryota > Viridiplantae > Streptophyta > Magnoliopsida > Brassicales > Brassicaceae > Anastatica > Anastatica hierochuntica. Next base: position 18,378 of record OVAN01000567.1, read on the forward strand.
ATTTTATAGCAAACAAATGTTTCCATCATACTTTTACTTCGTTTGTACTACATTTTTTCACCCTTTTTGTTGTAATATGTGTCAATAATATGGCTCATTGCTTTAGAATTCAAATATCACTAATGTTTGAGTAAAAGAATATATAATTGATGCATGCAAAAGATTGTATCCCGTCACATAGGAGCCGAAACGACGTGCCCCATTTGCAGTGTGAAAAAAAAAACAATTAACCATGTATTATTCGTATATTCACTCATTCAGCAAGTATGAGTTTAAACTCTCATTCCATCAGTTTCTACCATTTTTCCTCATATTTTCATATACAGTAATTTTGACTACCTATTGTAGAAGACCAAAGAAATAGGGGCAAGTGAAGATTTGCTGATTATATTTTTTTTTACTTCTTTGGTTCATTTTGAAGGTAAGAAACGGGATCATATTCGGAGGTGAGAGGGAAAATCCTCATGACATTGTTTCTCATGCCATCCAAGAAGCTAAAGCGTGGTTAAATGCTAACTCCCCTGAGAAACAAAGTCGCAATTGGATAACTCTCCCCTGATGCCCCCACAGGAGGTCCGCCCCTTCACCCCTGGATTTGGTTTGCTACGTAGATGACTCATGGAGCTCATATGAAATCTGTTGTGGACTCGATTAGACCTTAGTAGAAAACGACACCCTCATGAGGAATGAGTATAGAAGTATTCGCAATACTTGTCTTCTTTACATACAGAGCTAGAAGCACTTTTATGGGCAGTGGAGGTTTTGAGCCCATCAGCAACAACATATATTGTCTTTGCTACGGATTGCATGCAGTTGATATCATTGGTCTCAACACCTTTGGATTGCCGAGTTGGATGATTTCGTAAGGCTAAAAAGCTCGTTCTTATTTTTTTAAACATTTTTTATATTTCTCGATCTTGTAATTTTGTAACCGATAGTCTTGCCAAAAAGGCAAGACTAAGCGGTGTTTTATCAACCCATATAAGCACTTAATTTGGTCCCTAGCCGGCTTTCCCTAGCGAAAAGTACGTTACCAGCGTAATGAAATGGATTTTGACGAAAAAAGAATAATTGATGATCATGATTTAATAATAGAACTTGACCATGATCCGCGCGATCGCGCGTGTTATTTTATTTTTTATATATTCAATTTGTTATAATCATGAATTTTCAAGAATCGGGTTCAAAATTTTACGTTACTTCGAGTTTCGAGTTCAGGTTTTTTTTTTTCCAGTTATTTCGAATTTTGGATAGGGTTTATGTTTGAGATTTTCGGTGTTTTCGGATTTTTTCGGATACTTGTACGGGTTCATATACAGATTTGGTTCGGATAATACACAGTACCCGAAATACCGTGAAACAAAAACCCATTGGGATACTTTTTAAAAAAAAATCAAATTAGATTATTTTAAATTTTATCACTTTATAATTGTTTTTATTTTTGTAACAAATCTTACTTTGAGAATAATAATATTGTAAGATAATTACTTTAAAAATTATGGTTTTATTTTAAATTTGATAACAAAATATATTTTATATTTTTGTGAAAAAAATGATGATTTTTAGATTTTAATTAAATATCATATTATCTTGAAACAACATAACCTTGCATATTTTCAAATAATTCACAAATGAATTTTTTCATACTTGTTTTAATTGCCAAATAACAACTATTAGCCTTTCTTTGTCGTGTTTTTTTCTTTCAAATTATTTCTTAGGAGTAATAAGCTTGTAACCTGTAATAAACCAGTTTTACCCCTACTAAAAACATTTTTTTGTCATCTAACCTAGTGATATATAGTTCCTCTCACTAGAGACAGATGCAGGGTTCGAGTCCTAATTCTGTGAGATGGCAGCAGAAATGGTGCAACCACTGACTCAGTTACTTCTCTCTATTAAAAACATCTTTAATAGGGAATTTATCAATTTTCTCCCTTACGGTTTCTAGTTTTATCTTCATGTCTTGTACATCTCTATAACATTTTGTCTCCATGTCTTGTAAAATTAAAATAAATCATGGACCTAAAATCTCTTTATAAATTTTGTCAAGTCCCATCATTATTAATTTTACTGTAGTCTTTTAAGTAAAGTTTTCTTGGTGTTATTCACCCTAATTTTCTTTCTGACCAAAAATAAACAATTCACCCTAATTTCTTTAAAAAAATGTAAGGACAACACTTTTTCATGGAAGTGACTAGCTATTTATTCTAAGTTTTCAAATATTTCGGAATCCTAAGGGAATGTCGAAACAATATTCTTCTTTGTGGGATTTTTGAAGCGCCATAGCTACTGTTTCAGAAAGTTAATCACATGTTAAAGGCTTAACCTAAAAGTTTAGCCTGCGATCCCCACCACCATTTTAAAATTTTTAATTTCTCGATATTGATTCAGCCGACGAATGTTAATCATTGAGCTCTCTTCTTCTTTATTGATAAACTAAAATTAATATTTAGTCTAATAAACACTTTTTTATAATCCAAATTACTAAACCTCAAACTAATTCACAAGGCTAAAAAATTGAATTTTTTGCTACATAAGTTATTATATGTTGCAAAGCGTACATGTATCGAGTGAAATATGAACTCGACTCGACTAATGCAGATTTACGTCATACTTACTAAACATGACCGTGTAACACCTGCGACCATTCTTTTTGTGTCTTCCGACGCTTTTTTCCGAGCATGTGAATCCGTCTGTTCGAGGAACGAAAGCGCTATCTCGGGAGGTTTTAAAAAGTTGATTTAACTGTTCATGCAAATCATTACGCGATCTTTTCCCGTTTTTCATCTTCATTCACACGATTCCAGAAATACTTCTCGTAATGTCACTCATCTCTAATATTGTTTTTGCACAAACACGCTTAACCGTGGAGTTCTCTCAAAACAAGTGACCAGAAAGATACGCGCATTTTGGTGATATAAATTGTCAAATCAATCATGCTAAGCTCTTTCTCAAACATCACTTGTCTCTATAAACCAGAGTATCATATATCGATCTTGAAATTTAATTTATATAGATTAACTCTTGAAATTTTTTGTTTCATATCAAAACTTTTGCCCACACGGGCGTGGTCTAGTGGTAGAAGAGACCTGAGAATGGATTAAGCCCCTCCCCCCATGGTTCGATTCTCCCTGGAAACAAAGTCACAATCGTGTGGGAAGTCTGGGCTTGGGCTTCGGCCCAAGCAGTTTACCTGGTAGTCCGGTAACAGGCGATCCGGCTACCTCCGGCATTAGTCGATTGGGCATCCCAAACTCATGTCAGGCAGTGTGGTATCCAACCCACTCTGTAGCACAAAATGCGTTCCTACCTGGGGCCTGATCGGATAGCCGATGAGTTATCAAAAAAAAATGTTAACGTAAATAAAATTTGACTAAATAAGAATTATGCTGAGGTCCACCATTTTTTTACTAATCAAGTTAAACCACCAAAATTATGTTGAAAAAGGAAAACGTCAACCACAGCATAATTATGAGTAAAAAAAGTTACTTTAGAATTAACTTTTTTGATAAAAATAGAAAATGTCAAAACCCCCCTTTTGAGCTTAGGTCCCTCGGTCTCTAAGAGAGGGTTTCGACCTCCCCTTTTTCTTTTATCCCCCTTTTTCGAGTGGAATCATTGCCGGCTTTTAAGCAACGATATCCTCAACGGTGAATTTTATTTCCTTTTCTTTTACTTGTGGTTGATTCTTCAAGTCCCCGATATCCTCAACGGTAAATCTTATTTCCTTTTGCTCTGCATGTGATTGATTCTTCAAGTCCCTACTTTCATTTTCCTTGATCAATCGCAATCATTCTCTTTCATTTCTAGCCTAAATACCTCCACGAATTCCTTTAAATTAGTGATTGAATTCAATTAAACTAATTGCGCTTTCCTTACTTTCTCCTTCGATCTTCTGCCGAGACTCTGCATCCGTCTTCGATCTGGTTCTTCTCACCGGCGACAACTTATCTTCTCGATGGTGACCTTTTTCACCTGGCTGTGAAATCGATTCGGCTTGAGGATGATGAACCAGTCGATCTCCCAGACAGTCCTAGATTCCATCTCTTCTACGTAACTCATCAAGCCTGGTTGGTCGTCTGCTTAATCCCTCTGGTCATGCTATGAATAGGATGATTGAGGCGATACCGAACATGTGCAGGGTCTATGATCATGTCAAAGGTATCGCACTCTCCAAAAATTGTTTTCAATTTACGTTCCAGAGAGAAGAAGAAATAGTGACAGTTTTAAAGGATTTCCCTTGGTCCTTTAACAATAGGACGCTTTTGCTTGAGAAATGGGTAGAGAATTCTCCTCCCAATTTTCTGCAGTCCTTTGATGTATGGGCCAGAATAAGCAACATCCCTCGTGCTCACTTCACAATTGACACAATCAGAAGACTAGCTGGGAAGATTAGTAAGGTAGTGGAGGTTGAGTTCGATCTAAAGGCTTTGCAAAAAAACAGAAAATGTCAGGGTGAAGCTCAATCTAAGCGTCGATCGACCAGCCCTTCCCACCAAAACTCTGAATCTCCCCAGTGGTGACTCACTGATTATCAAGTTTGAATATGAAAGAATCCGTAAAAGATGTTTTATATGCTACAAATTAACATATGATATTGTGAACTGTCCCTTTCTGAAGCAACATATGAATGAGACCGCACATTAGTCGGATCTCTGTGAAGGTGTAGTTAAAACTCATGTTGTCACAGTTGGTAGAATAGGTTGAGCTGATCTTGATCCTCCCTCGAGCTTCCCTCCTCTATGTCCTTCCTTTTCCAAAGAGGTTCAAAGAATGGCTATGCAATACATCGCCCATTATGATCCAACTGAAAGAGCTTCTCGTATTGTTCATGTGCAACAGTCTATTGAAAAAGGAGCTCGAAGCTGCGATGAATACACTTCCCAAGATAACGTGCACGACTAGTAAATTTGTTGAAAGACTATTTGGTATTGAAAATTAGTTTAAAATGGCATATTGTGGAAATCTGTTCACTAAAGCCAACTGATTATCTTTAAGCCAGGGGTGCTTGTACATAGCCACACTGAGGATGAAGCTGCTTCTACTACCAGGCCAGAAGATCCTCTAAATTCAGATGGTTCGACGGGTTTCCAGAGAGGTACTGTCAAGAACCGTCTATCCGGAACCTCTGTTAAGAAACTACCATATCGTAAGAGGCCTCCCTCTTGGGTTCGAAAGACGAGGGTGCAAAAAACTGATATGAGCTCTTCCAAGATGGATGATCTGAGTACAAGCAATGCTACTCCTAACACTAAGAAAAAGGCTACTTTGGTTCTTAACTTAGCGGTGTCCAAGTCTCCAAAAAACAATGTTAATTTGGTGGCTTCCGGTTTGAAGCCGATGCCACTTCAATGAGCATTCTCAGCTTAAACTGTCAAGGCGCCGGAGGTACCGAGACGGTTCAACGTCTGCGAGAAATGCGACGAAATATTTTTTCAGACTTTTTATTTTTAATAGAAACAAAGTAGAAAATTTGATTATGTTCAAGGTTTAAAAGATATTTTTGGTTATTGTGATTTGGTTACTGTTGATCCTATTTGACTAAGTGGTGGTTTGGTTGTAATGTGGAAAAGCATTTATGAAGTTGAAGTTTTATACTCGGACAAGCATCTCATTGATTTAAAAGTCTCAGTCGGGTCTCAATTCTTTTGCATGTTATGTGTTTACGGTGACCATGTGAAAGCTAGGAGAAGGTTTGTGTGGGATCAATTGTCTGAAATTGAATTCCATCGGTGACCGTGATGAGGCATGGATTCTCATCGGTGATTTCAACGAAATCATGAGTAATGCTGAAAAATATGGAGGGGGTTGTGCGTTGGGATTCTTCCTTTTGGGACTTTCATAAATGGTTGTAAACTGCAAAGTTCGAGAGATAAGATATACTGGGCAACATTCTCTCTTGGGCAGGGGTTAGAGACGACGAATGAGTTCAATGTCACTTAGACATAAGCTCAGGAAATGATGCTTGGTTTTGTCTGTTTCCTTGTGCCAATATGAATTACATGGAGATGTGAGGATCTTATCATCGCCCAATTTTAGTTAACTTTTCACCAGAACCCGGATAAGCTAGTAGGGACATATTTTACTTCGACAAAAGAATGATATCTCGACCAGGTTTTGATGAAATGATTCGTAGAGGGTGGATCTCTGATAGTAATAACCCAAACACCTCTCTCTCGAATCGTTTGTAGACTGGAGATCTCAAAATGGAAGAAGTATGGCAACTCCAATTCGGCTATGTCACTTAAGAGAGTACACTCTGTTATTGAGAATGAGTTTCTGAAACATAGACCAAGCACACAAGTGATACGTGATACCAAAAAAGAGTTAGCATGACTTATAAGGAAGAAAAGGTATTTAGGAAATAGAAAAGTTGTGAGCAATGGCTCAAAGCTGGTGATAAAAACACTCGGTATTTTCACAATTGCGTTAAAGGAAGACAAGTTAAAAACTGAGTACTTATGTTGAAAGACTCCAACGACATTTAGCAATTCTCTAAAGGTTCGAAAGGCAGTACCGCAGTTGAGTATTTTAGGGATCTTTTTTCGAGTACCAATCCTTTTGACTTGGAATCACTCTTCACGGGTTTTACTCCTAGAGTTACTGACGACATGAACACAATATTATTAGCCCCAGTTCATGACGAAGAAATCAGATTGGTGGCATTTGGTATTAAAGGCGATAGTGCTCCCAAAGTTGAGGGTTTTACAGTAGCTTTTTACAAGAGATTTTGGAATATTGTAGGTCCTCCAATAACAAAATAAATCAAAGGGTTCTTTCGCTCTACAATACTTCCTCAGGAATGGAATCATATCCAACTCTTCTTATTGCCAAAGATTACTAATCCCTCTCAGATGTCGGATATGAGATCAATTAGCTTGTCTTCGGTACAATACAAAATTATTTCCAAATTCTTATGTGGTCGCTTAAAGATTGTTCTTCGAAGTATTTTATCCGAAACCCAATGAGCATTTGTAGCAGGTAAGGTCATCACTGATAACATCTTTATCGCTCATGAGATGATCCACACTATGAGCAATGATGACTCTATCTCTAAAGAATATATGGCGATTAAAACAGACATGTCTAATGCGTATGATCGAGTTGAATAGAATTTCTTGGAGACTCTCTTGGAAAAGTTTGGTTTTGAAAGAAGATGGGTAAGCTGGATAATTTCTTGTGTAAACACGGTCACTTACTCAGTTTTGCTTAACGGTCAGCATGGGTTTATAAAGCCGAAACGGATTTACGGCAAGGCGATCCTCTATCTCCTTTTTTGTTTATTCTTGCAGCTGAAGCTCTTGTTAACTGTCTAAATCAAGCTGAACAATCAAACCGCGTGACTGGCATTAGTCTCGGTGTTGCAGGTCCTTTGGTTCATCATCTTCTATTCGCCGATGATAGTCTCTTATTGTGTAAAGCTTCTAGAGTTGAAAGTGAACAAATCAAGAATTGTCAACGCTATATGAGGAAGCGTCGGGTCAACTTATTAACTACAACAAATCCTCAATCATCTTTTGTTACAATGATAATGAGGATACTAAGATGATGATCAAAGAAGTATTACGCATCGACAGATAAGGCGGTGAAGGCTCATATCTCAACTTACCAGAATGTTTCAGTGGTTCAAGAGAAGACTTCTTAACTTCATCCATGAAAAGCTTCAATCTCGACTCTATGGTTGGTGTGTGTAGTCACTCTCCCAAGGAGGTATTGAAGTCTTGCTTAAATTGATAGCTCTTGCGCTTCTGGTATACGCGATGTCGTGTTTTAAACTCTCGAAAGATCTTGAAAAAAACTAACTAGTGCTATGAGAGAATTTTGGCAGAGCAATGACACAAGTCGAAAGAAAGTCCCTAGGGTAACTTCGAATAAACTATATCAAAGGAAAAGATGAAGGCGGCTTGGATTTTCACGATATTAGTGGTTTTAATCAATCACTTTTAGGGAAATAAGCATGTAAGTTATAGTCTCAACCTTGTTCACTCTTGTCCATGGTCTTTAAACATCACTATTTCCCGCAAAACTCCTTCTTACGATGTGGACTTGGAAGACGTCCTTCTTACGCATGGAGGAGTATTTTATTCAGTAGAGAGCTTCTTCAAGAAGGTTTGGTGAAAAATATTGGTAATGGTAAAGACACTTTATTTTGGCTTGATAATTGGATCCTAGATGCTAAGCATAGACATCCGATTTGTATGGCTGACGATAAAAATTTAGAGCTTCGAGTGCACCAATTACTTGACTTTGTTACGGGTCATTGGGATGATGCAACTGTTCATGAAACCTTTATTGCAAATGATGCAACCACCATCCTTAAGCTAAAGACTTCCATGGATGTGAATGATTCTTTTATGTGGGCCTATACCTCTCAAAGCAGATATAAATTACGGGAATCCAAGTTACAGATGCAAGATGAGGTTAGTCCAGCGTTCTCCCTTTGAAAAACAGTTATGGTCTCAGTTATGGAAGCTTCAAACTTCACCTAAACTCAAACACTTTCTCTGGAAAGCATTGGCTGGAGCTTTGGCTATTTTTGAACGACTTCACTCTAGAGGACTTAAGCCAGACACGAAATGTCTTTGTTGTGGTTCAACCTGTGAAACCATCAACCATGTGTTGTTCTATTTCACTACCGCTCAACATTTCTGGTCGCTTATTCCGAATTTGATCTCGCCGAATGGTTTTTCTCATAATTCAGTTTTGCTCAATATATACCATCTTTCACAGGTGAGTACTAAAGGCGATTTAAACTTCCCCAATCCTTCCTTATTTCCGTGGATCTTATGCCAATTGTGGAAATCTAGGAATAAACTAGTTTTTTAAATAGCTTCTTCTAATGCATATGTGATTTTTGAGAAAGCTAAAACATATGCGGAGGCTTGGTTTTTAGCCAACGATTCAGCTCTCGAGATAGATCCGATGGCATGTCAGGTATGTAACTTGCAAAGGATATGTCTTCGACCACCTCATGACTTCCTCAAGTATAGCGTCGGCTCCTCTTGGTCTCAAAATCTTCATTTTTGTGGATTAGCTTGGCTCTTGCGTGATCAACAAGGTAGTTGCTCTGTTCATGGCCGCCGATCTTATACTTCCATCTCCTCAGCCTTAGAAGCGGATCTTCATAGTATGTTGTGGACTATTGAAAGCTTAGCCAATATCAAACCGGAAAAAGATCATCTTCGAAGCTACATCATCTCAAGCTATCGATGCCACACTTCATCCATACAATTACCCTCTATTTCGAATTATCTTTACCGACATACACCGTCTATTACAGAGGTTTGTGTTATGGAAACTTGAGGTAGTACACAAAGAAAGTAACAAGTTGGCCTTTGATCTCGCGAAAAGTGTTACAAACACCAACCATTTCCAGTCTTATATAGCTGCTAATGGACCTATGTGGTTAATGAAAAGAATATCCCAAGAGGGAAACACATGAAATAATTGCTAATTTTGAGTGCAAGAGGCTTGCTTCACTTTAATGTCTTTCTCTTGTTTTTCTTGCATTGTGAATTCATGTACATGTTTAGGTGTTCATGGTCCTTGTGCCATGGCTTGAGCAACCTAATGCATTTCTCCTTTTGTGGTTTGAGATTCTTAAACTTCGTTATCCAATAATATACAAGTCAGTGTTAAAAAAAGAATCAATTTTCTCTTTATTTATTTTCTCTTTTTGTCTTCTTATAACGACATAGTACCAATGACAGGCAACCTTTCATCTTGTTCATACCAAAATTCTTCATAATTTTAAGTGACAAGTCTTAATGGTAAATCTTGTTAGACATTCGACGGTCTACCACAATTTTTCCTCAGTTACCTCCTTCTCCATTAAAAGTTTCCAGATTCGTCGGCCGCTTTTCTCATAAGGCGCATGGAGTATCATTTATCTAGTTCTCAAAGTTGGTTGGTGGTGAGGGCTTTCCGGCTTGTAGGGTCATCAAATCAGAAATTCTCGGCGGATTCTCTGTTTGGGTCCAAACATCCCAATTCTTAAGATAAGTCATTTTTGACTTTCGTCGGAAGTTTGGTTTCTTTTCTCTTTTGCAGTTATCGAAGGTGCTGATTAGTGATGCATCGATTTTCTCAACTCGATTTTGTTAAGTTTTGTTGTAGTACCTTTGTTTTTGTTTTTTTTGGGATTATGTGCTTTATAGTTTTAGGACTTCGGTAGGTTCGTCTCTTAGATCGTTTCCGATATTTGCTAGGTTCGTGCATAATGGATGTCGTAGATTTTATTGGTTTCGTGCTTTCTGGTGTCTTCAGAAATTAGGGTTCGTGTCCTAGAGCGTTTTCGGAGAACTAAAGATTGTGTTTTTTGGCGTCGTCAAATTTTCTATGCATTTTTGCGTTTTACAACCTTTATCTCTGTTGTTTTTTCCTTTGTATTTATGTATCATTTAACTTTTTCTTTGATTAATCCGCTACAAATTTATCACTGTAACTTCTTTCAAAAATCGAAAACGGAAATAAAACAGTTCTTGACATAATTTGCAAAAAAAAAAAGAAATTTCAATCCGTAGAACACAAACATTTGCTCTAAAAAATTGGTAGTAGGTTTGTCGGTTCCCAATTACAAATATTATGTCATGGTATCCTCCTATATATTAAATCAAAGTACATTTAAGTGAAATTTGCTTATGTGTCACACATATAAGAGCTTTCAACATTAACATTATAATTTGATTGGTTGAAAGATTTGGATTTTTAATTTAATTTTTATTTATTTAATCCATCTCTAAATAGACAAATAAACCATGAACTACTTAAACTTAGTTGCCAAACATCCTTCTTAAATCAACAATTCTTAACTATATTGCCAAACATTATATTATTTATTTATCTGTAAATTTTGAGATTATCATATAATATACATTTAAATTATAAAATTAAATATGTATTTAAAAATTACCTAAATAATATATATTTTTCTAAGTAAAAAAATTTTGCATTATAATTTGGAAACTGTTATGTAAAATTTTAAATTTTAAATTTTGTTTGGTTTTATTAGGTTATCATATAATATATAGGTCTAAATTATCATATTTTAATAATTGCAGAATTAGATTATCATGAAATAAAGTATACAAATTTGAGCACCATCTTTGAATTATCAAAATTTTAAGATAAAATAAAAATATACAAATTTCATCACCATCTTTGAATTATCATATATTTAAAAAAATATATACATTATAAATTGGAAAACTGTTATGTACATTATAAATGTGTGAGTTTAAGTATTATTTTTAATTTAAATCACATACACCATTTTATTGGATATTTTTATATTCTCACATATTTTAAACATCCACTTACCTAACCTAAACATACATTTTTAATAAACTAGGTGGTGTCCGCGAATTCGTGGATGTAAGCAGGAGTGGATAAAATACTTGGGTCCAAAGAATCGAAGCGCATCCGATCCGATACTGAAACTTAACCGAAATCGATAAGATATTTGTATGGATTCAAAACTTCATTACACGAAAAACGGAAACCGGCCTCGGCACGAATCGAAATATTTCGAGCGCCCAAAAATATCTAACAAAAAATTATATACTTATATATAGTAGTTATTTTAGATTTAATATCCAAAATATCTAAAATACCCAAAAATAACCCAGATTATCTAAAAAAAATTGGAATGTTGAGGTTTTTAGGTATATTTGGATTTTTTTTTACATAATTTAAGTAGATATCAAACCTGCAAAAAAATGAACCGATTGCGAATGGGAATTTATAAGATTTTCAATAATTAAATACATAGAAATAATATATGATTTCTTCTGATATTTTACTTTCTATGAATGTCTCTAACATTAATTTTAAGTGATATTTTACTCTATATATAATAATTTAAATGATTATTTATATTGAAATTTTCATTGAAAATTTAAACCATAAAAAATTTTATTTCAATAAATCTATACATTAACTATTTATAGTATATTTCATCGTTTGAAATAACAAATTTAGTTTTTGGAAACATTATATTTTTTTTACTTTACTGTAAATCATTTTCATTTTTTCAAACATTATTTAAAATGTTTTTGGATTAAATTTTTTATAATATGATTTCACATTATATGTTATTATCGAATTTAGGACAATTTCTCTATTATTTTTATTTACGAATTTAATATGGAAAGTTTTTTACATAAATTAATGTTAACGTCAATATCACATGTATATAGAAAGTTAATCAATTCTTAGTATATTGCCATTTGACAATAAATGACAAGATAATTTTTTATTTAATTAGTCAAATTATACATAAAGTTAATATATTTTGTAACTTATGATAATTCATAACTCCAATAAGTGTATATTAAAATAAATAATACTATTATTTTATTGATGATTGAACTAACACTTTTTTAATAATTGTGAATATGTAAATTACAATAAAGATAAAACGTAAGAGTTTACATATAGTTTTTAATATGTAAATTTCTAAAAATTTAAAACCTAAAAGTGTAATTATAATGTTCTAATATCTCGTCAAAATTTTTTTATAAAAGTTTTATGTAATTATCATATTTATAATTTATATTATTAATTTGGTCACCATTACTTTTGATTTATATTACGACAAAAAATTACAAAAAAAATTATAACGTATATATTTTTATTGAATAATGATGTGTATATTTTTAAAGCATATTTTAAATATATTTTTTTGTTGTCACTCTTAAGTTAGCAAGGATCAAAAATGGTATAAATTAAATAATCTAATGTTTGGGAATTGAGTTAAGATTGTTGATTTAAGAAGAGTGTTTGGCAAGTGAGTTAAAATGATTCATGGTTAATTTGTTTATTTTAGAGGTAAATGAATAAATCAAAATTAAGTTTAAAATTCCAAATCTTTCGACCAATCAAATTATAACGTTAATGTTGAAAGTTCACATATGAATGACACGTAAGCAAAATCACTTAAGTGTACTTTGATTTAATATATAAGAGAATTCATCAAAGTATATTAGTGTATAAAGTTATATAATTTTAATAAAGTAAATATTTTTTCCTTATTTAAAATACGAAGTTATAAATTGCTTTGTTAACTTTCATTTTTTAGGTACGAGTTTATTAACTTGAATAGGAAAAAAATCATTACCTCTAGTAACTTTAACAGATTTATTATTATTGCCAAGTATTTTTCCTTTTCAGATAAGAATTTATTAACTTGAATAGGAAAATAGTTGCCTCCATTAACTCATAATTACAAGACATTCAATTTTAACGGTTTAAGAACATTCTCTATAAATCCGATTAACAAATATGGAAAATGACAATTAATCATTGGGATAACTCTGGGAATAATTATTAAAATGTCTTGTTTTCCAAGATTATTGAAATGTATAAATATGAGTAGTTGTAACATATGAAAAATGCAAGACCGAACTTATCCACTACCAAGTTTTAAAAATCACATGATGTCGTTACTAAAAATTGATTTAATCAATGATCTTAAACCATTTTTACGTGGTAATTGGAGCATAAACGTGAAAGTACTTCATGTTTGGCGTCAATTTTTTTCATCTAGTGAAACTCTCGAGACAATTTTAGCATATCAAAAAGCATATTTAAATGTCTATATTTTGTTTGACAAAAAATGTCTATATTTTGTATATAACTCTTTCTAACAAAACACTTTAGTACTGCATGCACCTTGATATACTTACTTGCATGCACGTTGATATACTTACTTGCATGCACGTGACAAAATTTAATCTTCTGTTGTACACTAAAGTTATATATGAATAAGATCCGAACGACGAATTATATATTTATTAGGTTATTAAAAATCGTTCAAACATAAACTGTGTTATTATTATAATAACATGGTCTTTGTTGTACATATATTATTTGTTATTCATAATTTTAATTTTAATATAATTTATTTCAGGGTCATAAACTACATACAACGGTCCCCTTAACATGTTTTTTGAGACAATTCACGAGAGAATGATGTTAATTAGTTCTTTTAACCATAGCCTATTTATAAAATAATGTTAGTTGAGTTGATTGGATAAGTTAGTTAGGTAGATGCATGATCATCTTATACCGTTTTATTTTTAAAAATAAAATATATATAGTATGTATTTCGAATTATAAAATATTTTGAATCAAAGTCATCTTATACCATTTTTAAAAATTATAGATCATAAAATATGAAATATTTAATGTTACAAATAAATAAAATCATGGATTTTCCATTTACAATGATGAAAAACTTTATAGAAATTTAATATATAGATTTAATGGAAAAATTATTTCAACATTTAAAATAAATAAAATTTTTCATATTAAAAACTAGAAATATATTAATTCATATAGACTGTTTTTCTAGATCCAATATCTATTGTATACAATTTTTTAGGTATACGTTAATTCATACTGATGCTTACATAGAAAGTAAAATAGTACTTGAAACCATACATATCACCATATTTACACAGAATTCAATCTTACATGCTCTACATTGAATTATCGATATTTTTATAGAAATTTTGATTTTTTCATGTTAATATCGATTTTTATTGTTTGTGTATTAAATGTTTGATGTATAAAATTGATTTTTTAACTTGATTTACAAGACGATCGAAGTAGAAATAATTTCAGAAGAAAATGAGTAAAATAACAAATTTTTACATTTAACATTTTAAAAACAATTTTGTATATTTTATGGAGATCTTACAGTGCTTTTTCATTTACAAAATGTTTTCGTTACTGAGTAATTGCTAACCAACAACTAAAGAGTTTTTCATTTTTAATTTAATATATTAGAAAATATATAACAATAAAATCACATTTAAGTTATTATAAATGAAAATATATAACAAATATTATATATTTTACTATGATTAGTAAACAAAAAAAATATCACATAATCGTTAAGTCCTTCATATAATATTTTATCTAAGGGTGGGCGTTCGAACGAGCGTTCAGGTATTCGTTCGAGTTCAGTCGGGTTAATTCGTGTTACGATTTTTCGGGGCTAGATGTTTAAGTTCTATTCGGTTCTTATCTTCTGCAGGTTTGATATCCTTTTAAATTATGCAGAAAAATGCAAATATATCTAAAAAACCTCAGCAATCAAAATTTTTTTAGGATAATCCAGATATTTTTGGTTATTTTAAATATTTTGGATATTATAACTAAAATAAATCATATTTTTAATTATACAATTATAAGTTAAGTATTTTTTGAATACTCGAAGTATTTCGAATCATGACGAAATCGGTTTTGGTTTTTGTCTATTGAAGTTTTGCATCCATACAAATATTTTATCGATTTTGGTTCACATTCCGTATCACTTTTTTGGATCAGACTCACTTCAAATATTATATTGTCCATCCTACTTACATCCGCCAATTTACGGGCACCACCACCTAGTTAATCTTTACATCAATCTACTAAGGATCGATATAATGTGGAAGCATGCACGAGTGCACGTATCTATATTTGGCTTGGAATCTTCCACTTCAAACTTTGTAAAGAGATATGAATATATATTCTCTAATTAAAGAAAAAATTGGAAATATTGTAGATACTCTTTCGTTGTAAATTATTAGGAAAAAAACAGTGAGGTGGAGTAACCTGTTAATAAAATATCTATGAGCCATACCCACACCACATGGCCCCTTCCATTCACACAATTTTGTTGCTTAATAAAATTACAACAGGTGAGAGAAGAACAAATAACAAATAAATAAAACAAAGTAATGACACAATGAGTTAATGTACTTAATCAAATTGGTTATCTGATGTAACTTACCTCTATACACCCAAAAAAGTTTATATTAGATATAGAAAAATAATCACTCATTCTCTTGATTGATTCTCTCTTGACTACGTATATATTCATATTCCATTTTTGTATAATTCTCTTTGTATATATGTTTGTACAATTCTCTTCTTCAATATATAATTCAATTCCATACTCCAATATGGTATCAGAGCAGTAACTCTCTTTCTCCCAATTCTTTTCTCTTTTCTTTTCAGACCTAGCGGTCACCCTTGTTCTTATTATCTTCTCCTCTGTTCTTGCTTCCTCTTTCTTTTCCTCTTCTCTTTTCATTCCTTGAACCATGTCAACTGATACAAATTCTGCTGCTGAAACAACAACTATCTTCAATTTTTAAAATCCCTACAGCACTTTCCTCTCCATAAACATGGCCAATATCACAAAATTGAATTATCTCAATTACTTGGTGTGGAGTCGTCAGATCAAAGCTCTTCTTGAAGGTCTTGAACTTCATGGGTTTCTTGAAACTACCTCAGCACTTGCTGCCACCATCATTACGAATGGTCAAAATGTTCCCAATCCACGGTTTGCGTCTTGGAGAAGACATGATCGTTTTCTTTACAGCGTCATTACTCTGCCAATTCAGTTTGTTGTCTCGACGGCAACCACCACTGCCGAACTCTGGTCTTTTCTTGAATTAACTTATGGCAATCCCACTTGTGGTCATATTCGTCAGCTTCGTAAAACTTGTGTTAAAGGAACAAAGACTATAACCGAGTACATGCAACTCATCAAAGCCAAGACTGATGATTTAGTCCTTCTTGGTAAGCCTTATGACCCTGAAGACCTTACTGAACAAATTCTTGCAGGTTTGACTGATGATTACAAGTCTGAGGTCGATGCTGACAACAGCAAAGATACCCCTATCTCCTTCTCTGAACTTCATGAGCGTCTTCTGAATCGTGGGATAATGATTCTCTGCAAGGAACCATCCTCCCATCTGGTCACTCCTATTACGGCAAATGTTACGAAGTCTCCTCCTCGCCAGAAAAATTAGCGCTCTGGCAATAATTCTCGATCCCACTCATTCTCTTCACCTCGTGGCTACAACAACAATAACAACAGATCCATGAGGTCATATCTCGGACGTTGCCAAGCATGTGGAGTGCAGGGACACTCAGCTAAATATTGTCCTGAGTACCGAATTGTGCATGATAATGGAGCTCAACAGTGGTCTTCATCTCCGCACTGGCAAGCTCCAGCTCCTTAGCCATGGCAACCACGTGCAAAAGCTGCAATGCTCACCAGAGGTTCTTCTACATGGTTGTTGGATTCTGGTGCTTCGCACCACATGATCTCGGATCTTGATAACTTATCTCTTCATTCACCATATAATAGAGGAGAGGATGTGGTTCTTGGTGATGGTTCTGGTTTTGCAATCAGCCACACGGGTTCCCTTTCTATATCCTCTCTTATTACACCTTTTCTCCTTAATGATATTCTCTGTGTTCCTTCTTTAGACAAAAATTTAATCTCTGTTTTCCAATTATGTACATCTAATGATGCGACTGTTGTGTTTACGCCTACCTTCTTTCAGGTCAGAGACCTTCACACGGGGGCGCTTCGACTTCAAGGTCGACCTAAAAATGGGACATATGAATGGCCCATGTCTCGCACCAAAACTCCACCAAGTCTTTCTTATGCTTCGACTATATATTAGCACTAGTTTATCTGATTGGCATGCTTGTCTAGGCCATCTTGATTCTTCTATTTTAAGTTCTATGATTTCTAGTTTCAATTTACCATTATCATCTAAGACTCTTTTACACAAGCCTTGTAGTGCTTGTTCTATCAATAAAATGCATAAGCTTCCTTTTTTCACTTCTACTCTTACTTCTTCTAACCCTTTTGATATTATTTTCTCCGATGTTTGGGCTTCTCCTATATATTCTATAGATGGTTTCAAGTATTACGTTATTTTCGTAGATAATTATACTAGGTATGTTTGGTTCTATCTGTTGAAACAAAAGTCACAAGTTTTTGATGTTTTTACAAGGTTCAAAGAGTTGGTTGAAAATCGATTTCAATCCGAACTCTTTACACCGATACTGGTGGAGAATACATTGCTTTAAAAGATTTTCTCTCTACTCATGGTATTTCACATTTTACAACCCTTCCTCACACACCGGAACATAACGGCATAGCCGAACGTCGTCATCGACATATTGTTGAAACCGGTCTAGCTCTTTTATCTCAAACACATATGCCTAAAGAATATTAGACTTGTGCTTTGTCAACGGTGGTCTATTTAATTAATCGTATGCCTACTAAGAATTTAGATAATCAATCTTCTTATCATGTTTTGTTTGCTCAACCACCTAACTATATGAAACTGTGCATATTTGGTTGTATTTATTTTCCTTGGCTACGTCCTTATGCGTCCAATAAACTTGATGATAGTTCGACTCCATGTGTTTTGCTAGGCTATTCTATAACACAAAGTGTTTATATTTTCCTCGACCGCTCTACTTCTCGGATTTATACCTCACAACACGTTGTGTTTCATGAGTATATATTTCCTTTCTCTTCTTCTACATCAATAAACATTGATGCTACTTTTGATTTTACAGGTTCAAAAACGTCTCCTGACTTGGATTATGCCTCTGCAACAGTCTCCACCCCGATTGTTACAATCCTTTCCTCGCCTCCTGTCATGCCTTAGTCTTCTCCGTTAGTCCAGTCACCACCTATATCTCCGCCCATCTCTCCACCGCTGCCTCAAACTCCTTCTTCCTCCTCTATTTCGCCGTTGAATTCATCTACCCCGGTCACAACTACGAAACAACATCCTCCTTCATCTGTAGTAGTGCAAGCTTCCACCACCGTTGATCCTACTACACCAGCTCCAAACATTGTTCACAGCATCGCCTTCGACGCTTAACCAGCCACCGCGCCAAATCCAGTGCCCCCTACATGACGGTCCATGTGTGCAACAAGATCAGTCCAATGATTAAATCTCTCTGCTGCAGTCACTCCTACCAGCGATGTTATTCCACGAACAGTAGCACGGACATTGGAAGATCCTCCTTGGCGCAAAGCTATGATGGAAGAAATCAATGCTCAGCTTCACAATAGAAATTGAGATTTGGTACCACTCGAACAGGCTACTAATGTGGTTGGTTGCAGGTGGATATTCACCATTAAAAGACATGACGATGGTTCTGTAGATCGCTTCAAAGCCAGGTTGGTTGTTCGCGGATTTAGTCATCTCCCTGGCATCGACTACCATGACACTTTCAGCCCTGTCGTCAAGCCTGCTACTATTCGCTTAGTCTTGAGTGTCGCCACCTCTAACAGCTGGCCAATGCATCATTTTGATGTTAACCACGCACTCTTGCAGGGACGTCTCGAAGATGATGTTTATATGGTTCAGCCTATGGGGTTTATGGACAAGGATAATCCCACTGCCATCTGCAAACTCCACAAAGCTGTCTGCAGTTTAAAACAAGCCCCTAGGGTGTGGTACAATGAATTTCGATCCTTCCTTCTCTCTTATGGCTTCAAAAACAGCTTGTTGGATACGAGTTTGTTCATCTACAATGTCAACGAAGTTCTTCTCTACATGCTTGTCTATGTTGATGCAATTATTTTTATCGAAAATAGTCATCAACAACTCCTCACCTTCATTTCTGCTCTCTCTACTCAATTTTCAATTAAAGACTTAGGACCACTTTTGTATTTCCTTGGCATTGAAGCCACGCACTCTCCTGAGGGTCTTTTACTTACACAAAACGCTATATTTAATATTAATTGTCCATTACGCATATGACGGGTGCGAAGAGTGTCTCCATACCTATGTGTCCGAACACACAACTCTCACTAACATTAGGCACGCGACTACAAGAACCAACAAAATATCGAGTGGTGGTTGGGAGCCTTCGATATATCTCTCTCACGAGGTCGGACATTGTTTTTGCGGTAAATCGCTTGCATCAATATATGCATCTCCCGACAGACGAACATTGGAATACCGTCAAACGTGTATCTCTCGGTTACTATATCTCATGGTCCATTCTTCTCTCGCACCAACACACCATCCATACATGCTTTCACGGATGTCGATTGGGCTGAAAATAAGGACGATTACACACCCACTGGTGCTTATGTAGTTTACTATGGGGCTCATCCAATCGCGTGGTCTTCCAAGAAACAAACCGGCGTTGCTCGCTCGTCCACTGAAGCGAAGTGTCGCTCCATTGCTGCTACTGCGACCAAAGTGTGTTGGCTCACCTCACTACTGGCCGAGTTAGGCCTCAAGAGTAAATGTACACCGGCTATCTATTGCGACAATATCGGCGCAACGTATCTCGCTGCAAATCCGGTGTTCCACTCACCTATGAAAAACCTTGCGCTTGATTATCATTTTGTTCGCAATCAAGTCCAAGCTGGAAAGGTATGTGTTACTCATGTCACATCCGACGATTAGCTTGTTGACGCATTGACGAAATCGCTCTCACGGTCGCGGTTTCACACTCTTCTGGTCAAGATCGGACTCACCACTGGTGGTCCGTCTTGAGGGGGCGTATTAGATATAGAAAGATAATTGTTCATTCTCTCTTAACTATGTATATATTCATATTTCATTCTTGCATAATTCTCTTTGTATATATGTCTGTATAATTCTCTCTTTCAATATACAATTCAATTTCATCTCCAATAGTTTATTTATAGAGGTAGACAGATTAGTACAATTAAAGTTAAATAAACACAAATATATCTAGTGTTGGGCGATCGGATATACCGTTCGTTCCAAATAGAAACTGATAAATTCTGGTTTTTCGGCTCCGTTCTAGATCTAAATTTTCGATTTCAATCTTTTTGATTCCAAAATTTAGGATCCATTCGGTTTTAGTCAAATGTTTTTCAAAAGTGAGTTCTGGTTAATACGTCTTTAAGTAAATAAAAGCTTAAGTAGATACATATATACAAGATTGATTGTTTATTATTTATTTAAATGCTTATTCTACATTTGGTGATGATTAACGCTTCGCTAACACGCGAACTATATTTGACAAGGCCACGAGCTCAAATTACAAAATAGATTTATTTTAATGTGTGTTTCGAAGAAGTCAAAATTTGTATGTCCCTGTGATGTCAATGTGAACCATTCTGCTAACGAACAGAACAATAAAATAATAAGCATTATTCACCAATTCACATTGTTGAAACTGTCCCATCAATATATATATATAAAATGGAAATGGACACGCTCTAGTTAAAATGAATTTGGTTTTGATATGAATTATTAAAAAAGTAGGACACAATGTTAGACCAGTCGATGACCTTTTTTTTGCTCCTCTGATTCGAATGGTTTAGGTGATGATAAATTGCATGCATGCGACTGGCTTCATCGTTGGGGACTTTAGGTACCTCACATTTACCTTTTATGTGGCTCATCTTCAAAAATGCAAAACTCACGTATTCTCCCGTCGTAACATTTACCAAATGTAGTTTATACACATGGTCAACGGGAAGTAATTTATATATAGGGTTTAGAGGGGGGGAAACCGAACCGAGTCCACCCAGAAATGATATCAAACCCGACATAATATCCGAAGACATCTTGTTGAATGGTAATGGGAGTATATGATATTACCCTAACCGATCCAAACGTACATCCACAAACTTGAAAAATCTGAAAATCTCAAAATAAACCTGAACCGAAACCCTAGCATCTAAAAATATCTGAGTATTTGAATGAATATCCTAAGAGCATCTCCAAAAAGGAATTTCACTTTGAAGTTTTGAAAACTTTATATTTGAAGTTTTTTGTTGTTTCTCTCCAAAAGCAAAACTTCAAATCTAACTTCAAAAGAAATTATATTTTACATTATGATCCTTATCTTTTTCGTAGTTAATTCAATTTACAAAAACATAATCTTTAATAGTAACTAAAACATACATTTTTAAAATATATTACAACATTATTAGTTATTAAATTGTTACACCACAACATAATCTTTTACATAAATAATAAAAATGAGAAATCAAAAAGTAAATTTCAAATAAAATAACAAATTACTTCATAAAACTATTTATGCAATACACTTATATACGATTAATAATACAAATTTTTAATTTTATTTTCAAATTTTTATGTTATCTTATGTATAAAAACTGAATATGTAAGAATAAATGTGAAATGCGAATGATATATAAAATTTATAGGAACTAAAATGATAAAAAAAAAATTAATAAAAATAATTTGTATGATATATATAATTGTAGGGACTAGTATGTAAATAAAAACATGAAACTTCAAATATGAAGTTTGGAAAAGTGAAACTTCAAATATGAAGTTTCAATACTCAAAACTTCAAATTAGAAGTTTTGAAGTTTCTTTTTGGAGAGAAAAAAACTTCATATTTGAAGTTATAGAGACTCTTTTGGAGATGCTCTAAATAAGTATTTGTAACCTAATAATATAAATATATTTTTTGGTAGTTAGTTTTACATTGTTCAAATTTATATGTTATGTATTAATTTTTTTAGCATGGATTTTTAGGTATATTCGAGTACGTAAGTAGTATTTTGGGTAAAATTACCCAAACCAATACGATAAGTTCGAAAAATCTGAAAGATGCAAAAAACAAGAAAAAATTTAAATCCAAATACCCAGGCCGAATCCATCTGAACCAGAAGAATTGGAACCAAACCCATTCTGAAATTCAAAAGTACTCGAATGGGGTTTAGATCCCTCGTCCTGAAAATCTGAAAAATTCAAATCGAACCCAAGCGCTTATCTCTACGCATTTCAACTATCAGTGTATCGAAGACATCACTAATTATTTGATTAACATGGTGATGTGCACAAAATAAAATATTTATATTGCAAATTACAAATTTGGTTTTATTGATTAAAACCATAGAATTAGGTTAAAATCAAACTTTGGGATTTTCTTTTTCCAGCCAATTTCTATAATTAAACGAAAACTCAATGATTGTTGATCCAATCCGAAAAAAAATGTTTACAAAGTAAATTTCTCTTTTACCGAAGTGTGTCTGTTTTTAGTTTTTACATCATAATTGTGTATGTTTCTTGCATGTTACTATGCGAAACCAATATTTGATGATGTTTAAGACGCAATTTTAAAATCAAGTTGTTTGGTGATGTATTATCTGAAACTTAGTATAGTTGGCAAAGATTTTCCCTAAAGAAAGTTCATTCATACACCATATTCGAAGTCCCCTAAACATTAATTGACAAGTGACTTTGCCACATGTACTCTTCATAATGAACTTCAACCAAAAATTATGACATGACAACCTAATCTAAATTAATTGGTTATAATTTATGATATGACAAACTTCTTTTAAATCATTTTAAAAAATTTAAAATTTCATTACTTAATTTCTACTGAGTATTTATTTCATTATTTAATTTTTATTAGAAAATTAGGAATTAATTTAAAAAAACAAGTTACTAAATGGTAAATGACGAATAAAAAATATGTTACTAATATTTTTACGATAATTTTATTCTCATCAAAACAAAATCACTAATTATATTAAATAAAAATATATTACTAATATTTCGACGATAATTTATCCGCGCATTGCGCGGAAAGCCATCTAATTGTATGATAAAAAAAAAACCAAAACTTCTAGATAAACAAAACAAAGAGAAAATGATTTTCAATAAGAAAATTTCAAAACACCAATATAGCAATATCGGTCATTAAAAGGACCTCATGGTTCGTGAGTTTTGGCTGTTTGAATATGTTAATGCGATTTTGCCGGAGCTTCTACATATGTGGGCGGGTCCCCGTTGAGCGCGTGTGGGTCACAGATGCCGTTTCTTTCTTTTTTTTCCTTTGCTTTATAAAAGCTAAAGGCTGGGTCATATAAGCCACGTGGCAAGATTTACTTATTTAAAAATTCCATTGCTTAACAAACTAAACAAGATTAAATTAAATGGAACAGTATGATTGCGTCACGAGTAATGTTTTTCTTATATTAAACCAAAATTAGTTGCTTGAGAACCAAAAAAATTCATATATCATCAGTAGCTTTCCGCCTCTTACATTATTTTTCAAAGTATTGATATAATTTTGTGGGTCAACTATATATAATAACTTATAATGTTTTTTTAATTATATAATTATAATTGTCTTATATTTTTGATGACAGAATAATTTAGTTATCATATATATTTTGTGAAAACATAAAGGCAAATGACGATATTGTCTAAAATAAACAACAAAATGGATAAATTTGCAACATATATTAAACCTTTGATGAATAAATTAAAACCTCTGATGAATATATTAAAACCTCTAAAAAGCTTGTAACCCCAAATGAGTAGAAAATTTGTATTATTGACTAATACTATCACCATTTAACTCTCTTTTTTTGTCAAATCACCATTCAACTTAAAGAATTGATATTTAACTAAAATTGACCATTTTAAAAAAATATATTATAATCAGGTAATTTTGGTTTAGAAATAAGTTAAAATGTGTATAAATTAAAATTATAAATTTATTACGTATTTAAAAAATTAATTGAAATAAAAAAATATCAAATTAATCTAAAAACTAGCTTTGAATAAATTTTCATTTAATTTTTGATTTTCTAGTTAGATGGTAAGTCAACACTCGTCACTCGACTAACGTCTAATGTATTTTTGAACATCGAGTAAGTATGATATTGTTGAACAAAAAAAACAATTCAGAAACAGAAAATTTGATATTTTTATGAATCTTGATAGTATTAATTTTTTTCCTTATACTGCTCACTATTTTTCTCTTGAATTTTATCTTCTCTTTTTTCATGTATTTATGGGCAATTTATGCAATTTCTTTTTTAACCCAAAAAGATTTATGCAATTTTTGTTGTTGTTGTGAAATTAAAAAAAATTCAACAATCAAGACTTAAAAGAAAGTAATAAAAAAAGTCTATGGTCGGTCCCACTCTCCGGCCAACTTACTTAAGCTGACAAGTCTTCTCTCTGCCCTCCTACAATCCATCTTTCACATTCATTCTCTTCTCTCTCTGTAAATATTTGATTTAACTCCTGAAGGGCTTCTTCATCTTCCATGGCGGCCAACCGATTCGCGACCTTGATCCACCGTAAAACCAACCGAATCACTCTCGTTCTCGTCTACGCTTTCCTCGAGTGGTCTCTCATCTTCTTCCTTCTTCTCAACTCTCTCTTCTCTTATTTCATCCTCAGATTCGCCGACTATTTCGGCCTCAAGCGTCCTTGTCTCTTTTGCTCTAGACTCGATCGTTTCTTCAACGCCTCCGGTAAATCTCCTTCCTATAGAGATCTTCTCTGCGATGATCACGCCGTCGAGATTTCTACTGTAAGCTCGAAACCTGTTGAATCTAAGGCTTTAGGAGAATCTCGCTTGTCATCTGATGAATCTCTCAAGGATTTGATCGATTGTAGCGTAGAGAAGAAGAAGACAGATTCGTCGTGTTGTGCTTTGGTCGAACCTGATTTGAGGGATATAGGTTTTAGCTATACCACGAATCTGATCGGAGATGATGTTCAGGTTCATAATGGTCATCTTTTCACTGAACTATCTCGATCCATCTTCGTCTTAGATGAAGAAAACGTAGGATCCTTGCATTTGAATGATTCTCAGAAACGAAGCCACACAAGGGAAGAAGAAACAGAGAACACGCTTCTTTCTGAAAACGATATCAAAGAAGAAGAGAACACTGGAATTGAAAATTTTCCTCAAATTCCCGGAAAATTAGAAGAACAAAAAGTTAACAGCGATGACGATGATGATGACGATGAGGAATTCTCGTGCTATGTATCGAGTTTCGACTGTAACAAAGAAGTTACAACAGAAAAGGAAGAAGAAAACAAAGTCGATCTGGCTATGGAGGCCGAAATTTCTCAGGCGACGGTTAATAATCCCGTCGAATCTGCGCCGCCGAAAAACCTCGAGTTCTACATCGACGACAGGGACTGCCATTTGATTCCAGTCGAAGAAGTTCGAGAGATTTCCGACGTTAACGGAGATTTCATTCTCGATTTCGGCGCTGAGCCTGATTTCGCGGCGGAGAACGGGAGATTAATCACCGAGGAAACCTCCGAGTTTGCCTCCCCGTGCGACGCCGGGACGGAGCTAGGTATTTGCGTAGCTTTGACTGAATTTTCTGTAATCGTCAACATTTTTTCTCTTATTTATATTTGAATTTTGGTGAGTAATGTCGCAGGTTCTCCAACAGATGATTTACAGCAAATGCAGAACGAAGAAGATGCAGATGCAGAAGTTTCCATTGGTACAGAGATTCCTGATCACGAGCAAATCGGAGATATGCCACCCCAAGAACTCATGCCTGACGACGGTGACAAACCCGAGGAGGATACATCGGTGGAGTTCAGAACAATTACGATTGAAATCAAGAAGCCGGTCTTAAACGTCAGCGAAGACCGGCTTCAAGAAACTCAAGGCTCGTTGGAAAGCTTGCATACTCGACATAACCACTTAGACAGAAGAGGATCTGGAACAGAATCCATTGGAAGTATTGGAGATACTGAAGGAGGAGTACTAACCGTGGACAAGCTGAAGTTGGAGTTAGAAGAAGAAAGAAAAGCACTTAACGCCTTGTATCTGGAGCTGGAGGAAGAGAGGAGCGCGTCTGCGATTGCTGCAAACGAAACAATGGCGATGATCAATCGGTTGCATGAGGAGAAGGCAGCGATGCAGATGGAGGCTTTGCAGTATCAGAGAATGATGGAGGAACAATCTGAGTTCGATCAAGAAGCTTTGCAACTGTTGAATGAGCTTGTGGTGAAACGAGAGAAAGAAAATGCAGAGCTCGAGAAGGAGCTAGAGGTGTGTAGAAAGAGATTGGAGGAGTATGAAGCTAAAGAGAAATCTGGGATGCTGAGGAGGAGAATGAGAGATTCCTCTGTTGATTCGTATAGAAATAATGGCGATTCAGATGAGAACAACGGGGAGTCACAACACAAAAGCGTTGAAAGAGTTTCAGATTGCAATCACAGAGAGAATGAAATGGAGAACACGCCGGTTGATGTAGTGCTTCGTCTTGATGAGTGTTTAGATGATTATGAAGAAGAGAGACTTTCGATTCTTGGGAGATTAAAGTTTCTTGAAGAGAAACTCTCAGCGTTGAATGATGAAAAGGACGATGAAGAAGTGGAAGTTAAAACGTTTGAGAATAATGGTAGCATCAATGGAAACGGGCATTTTCATGGAAAAGAACCAAATGGAAAACACAGAACCCTCAAGTCAAAGAGATTACTTCCGCTGTTCGATGCAGTTGATGGAGAGATGGAAAACGGAAACCATAACCACGAAAACGGTATTGATGAATCGGAGAAAGGTGATATTGTTTCAGTGGAAGAAGAAGTGGAGGAGCTATACGAGAGACTAGAAGCTCTAGAGGCAGACAGAGAGTTCTTGAGGCATTGTGTTGGTTCATTGAGAAAAGGTGACAAAGGTGTACATCTCCTCAGTGAGATTCTGCAACATCTACGTGATCTGAAGAATATCGATCTTATTCGCGTCAGAGAAAACCAAGACATGGCTTTTTGAGTTTAAGTTTTAAGTTTTGAGTTTGAGTTTGCGATTCACTCTATACGAATGGTGTGGCATGGACAGAACAAATCACACAGGTATATACAATCTCTGTGTTTCTTTTCCATTAAGCCTTCTTAAAACCAATAGATAGCAAACATTCTAAACATGAATTATTTTTTCTCTGTTTGCAATAAGGTAAGGGAAAATGATTGTGTTGCTTGAAAGGCAAGGAACAACAAAAACAAGTCGAAGAAGTATATTCTCTTAGGAGAAGACCATCTGATTCACTTATGCTGTGTCAGATGAAGAATGTCAGCCTTTCTTTGGTTTTCTTTTAATTAAAAGTTTTGTTTTTTAAATTGAAGGTTTTATTTTAGAAAGAGGGGAGTGTAAGCATAATTTCACCTTTATGAGTGGTAATTAGAAAAAAAAAAAAGTCGAATGATGAGTGTATGTGTGTGTAGTGTAGTGAGGGATATTGCTATTATGAAAAAAGGCAAAGGCAAGCTGTCAAATTTTCTTGGATGTTTGTGGCATCAGAGCTTGGAATGATTTCTCAACAAAGATGCCAGCTACAATGTACATATGTTTTTGGACTTTTTAGAACATTTTAGAAACTTTTGGGGTGAGTCTAAAAATTATTGGTTTTTTTAGGTGTGGCCTCTTCATTTGTAATTTTGTTTTCATTTGGGTTTGTAACTTGGTAGCAATTACGCATGCACTCGATTTGCAAAAAAAGCGAGTCCGTTGTTTTAAACTATATCAACATACTCCCAAACTTGTTTTGTCTTGTTTTCTATTGTGTCTTTGAATATATGGTTGTAAATTGCTATGCAAGTTATTATGTGATTGTCATAGATTCTAACTTCTGAGCAATGTATTAATTTTTTTTCATATGAAATTATTAAAGGAGAAACCAAACCAGTTACAAAGTCATAAGCCAACAAAAACATAATACTTTTCCAAAGCCAAAAGTCGGCGGGTTTAAAGTGTACTCCCGGAACCAAACCAACACGAAAGTAGAACAAATAAAAACACTATACAAGAGAAAAAACTAGGGAAAGAACAAAAAGGTACAATAAAGATAAGTATGAACAAGGTAGATAATGGAACAGATTGGAGGAGTAGTGGAGCTGAGCTAAACTAGCCACCAATAAAAAGGATGATCTCCGAGCGGCACTCATTATATTGTTCACTTGCTGGAAATGAGCCACGAGGAAATCGCCGGAACAACAAACCAAGCCGAGGAACCTAAACACCATTCTAGGTATTCGTAGAAAGTCGACGAACAAATGCTAGATGCTCTCCACACCTCCTTACTGAGGACCCGGAAACAAACTGTTGATCCTAGCCAGGAGGAGGAGGACACCTATCGCTCAACCCAAGACCTACGTAGACCACACGGACGAATGACACACTAAATACCCGAACACTAATTATTCAACTCCCTAGGCTCCTTCATACTAATTACCATTAACTTAACCTAAACAACCGAGACAACTAAACAACAAACCTAATACATAGAAACACAACTCCAGACCTAAACACTAAGGAAACAAGGCAGAGAGAAACCACGCAACACAACCTCCATTCCCAACCAAAACCTCGAGACGAGAGATCGAAGAAAGGAGATTAAGCCTTCGCGCGCCAAAAACCGACTCCTCCTCCTCATGACCGTCCCAACTCGCCTTCGCTCCACCGATGACCACCAAATCGCCGCCTAATTGACCGAATCTGTGGCTAAAAGATGACAAAAGCTGAGAGGAGAACATATTGAAAGGCCGCATCACAAATGGAAGAGAAGCAAACGAAAAAGGAGATGAGACAAAGAAGCTCAGTCCCGGTGGCGATGGCCACCGGAACCGACGAAGACATGCGCCGATTTCAGATGCTCAGTCGCAGTACTGTTTGAGAGAGAAGATATTTTCTACCTTGAGACTTTCTTATCACAATGAGCAATGTATTAATTTGGTTGGTTAAAAATCCAACAAGCTTACATATAATTTTATGACGTTCGCGTGTTATAACTGTGTGTGTCTTTTTAATAAGAATCTAAAACACACATACATATAACTTTTATATATTTGCTATGGACTGTATATGACATTTTTTCGTTTGTCACATTCATCCAAGTATTATAACCCATTATCAGATTGGTAAAACATTCACAAACTAAGTATACAAAATCAAAGTCAATGATGAGAATAAAATGTATGATAAAAGTCACGTGGATCTTGAGGTTCATCGAAAAGATGTTGTAGCCAATAAAGTGTAGTATCCCGATTTATGGAGTTATAGTAAAGTTCGAAGAGAGCTTAAAAAGAATTTTTTTTAACTATTTATGTCATCAAAGTGCATTTATCTTTTCGGTCACTAATTGGTCCTAAAAGAACTCTACATTTAAACGTACTTGTGTTGGAGTAGTATTAAGATGGATGACATTTCGGGAAGTGATTTTCTGAATCATGCAAGTGAAGATAAAACATAGAAAAAGATCGCGTGGTGATCTTTTTTTTTTGATAAAGTGTTTTCATTTATCATTTTTGGTTTTTGACAGAATTACAAAGAGAACTAGTAGCGGAGGAAAATTAAATAACTAAACTACATAACCTACAATCAAAAAGGGAGAGAAACGAAGAAGATCAAAGCCCGAAGTGACTCGAACCCCACTGGAGAGTGTAAAACCATCATTGATCTTCCGCCAACCGCCATATGCGCCACGCGAGGAAAACCCCACCAACGCCACAGTGGAAAACATTGAAACGGAAAAACAAAGAGTTTTAACTTCCCGGGGCACAACATCGGTAGAGTGATGCGAAGCGCCTCTCTGCGAAACTCAAGCAGAAAAACGGGAGATAGGAAACGCTGCCCAACGTAGAAGATATCCAGGAACCTACAAAACTGAGAAAACATGAGCTTAAACCTACCGAGTTCGGCCAAAGAGCCTAATCCGGTATTGGGATGGCTTTGCTCAAAATCGTGTTATCGAGAGAGACACTAGAGTCCGTTATGATGCCGGAACTCCAAATGAGACTCTCACGGTTTGCCTCCAAGAACCGGAGAAACAAATTCCCTTTGAATCACCAGTCACTTCTTCCCGAGACAAAATAGGGAGAAGAGCCTAGCGATTTTAAGCACAACCGGTACGAGAAAATCTTGCAAACGTCGAAACCGTGGGAACGAAGAGGCAAGAGAAAGAGCAAGCAAACCAAACAGCCATCGATTGAGCCAAGGTTGACTGTATACACGAAATCCGGATAATAGCTTGGCACGCACCAGAGAGAGGATTAACAACCAGACACACGAACGGAATGTTCATCCTCACCTTACGTCGTAGAGGAAACGATCCCCCACGTCCCCTCTGGGTGTTATCAAAAGGCTTCATTCACGCCGAGACACCAAGGGGCGAAGAAACCGATGAACAAGCACCCCACTCTAATAGTGAAATCACAGACAAATCCCGATTTGGAGGAGCCGACCTCGACACCCACCCGCGGCCGAGTTACAGGAGCTAACACCGAGAGTGAAGCCAGATCTGGATCTGGAGGGAAAAAACTCTGGCGAAGCACCTACTCCCTAAAAACCGACTTCCCATCCTCAAACGGCTTCACCACCTCACCTCGCCTCCAGGAGACGATCCTAACCATGCCGGAGATTTGGCCAGGATCAACGGAAGGCGGCCGGAGCCCAGAACCGGTAGAATTTCGGGGTGAGAGAACCGGCGGAAGAGGAGAATCAAAGAGAAAAGAGGAGGAGGGAGGGAAGAGAAACCGTCACCGGCGGCGGAAGCCACCGGATCTGGCGAGGCGGCGATTAGATCTTTTCACCAGAGAGAAAGAGAGAGTTGGGGTTTCACGCAGAGTAGTATTTCAAATCCAAAGATAACTTTGTAATATCGATCGCGTGGTGATTTAGAAGCGCTCTAGACAAGATCCAGACAGAGATGGTGGGATTCGATACATGGCAAGGGCGGACGAAAATGTTACATTAAAATTGTATTATCATAATGGTAACAAAGGAAAAAAAACATACCGGCTAATATGTCAGCAAATATCGCGGATTCTTGGGCAATGTTTACGTGTATACTTGATTTTCAAATTAATGTACCAGAGATGTTAAAAAGAAAGCCATAAACCATTAAATATAGAGTTTTGTATGACAAGTAGCTAGCCAAAATCAACCCAAGTCATAAGACAGATAAAGAGATTCGCAAACATTTGCTGATATCACCAAAAGAGTTTGTTGCTTTAGTTTTTGGATAAACTAGAGTCGCATGACTCGCATCCATTGCTGATCACTTTATTAAATGTATATTATGTTTTAAGCGATAGCCTTAAATTATAGTGTAGTTAATTTCTAAAATAATCGAAGTTGTAAATTGTAATGGTGACTTTCGGCGATCGATCCTCTTAAAGTTCAAGCGCTCATGTGCGCTTAATTATGCGCGCGACCTTGCTATGTTGTTTGTCTATTTAATCTACTGATACGGTTTACATGCCTACGAGTTTTATATGTGTATTCCATTACATTATTGGTCGATCATATCTTATCACATAACTAAGTTCATGTAATGACGAACGAACTAATGATCTAAGCATTGATGTAAGCAAAGTAAAGATTAAGATTCAAGGGGATAGAGACATGCACTTAATAAGGTAGGATGATCAATTACGAGGCGTGAGATGTAAATTAGAGATAATAGGATCAACAATATTAAGAACCATTAAATGACAAGACACAGAAGATCCTAATCTATTTTCATATTCCCAAAGTGTATCTATAGCTCTTCAATGCGAACCGAGTCGACCTGGACAAACATGGGCGAATGCAGACCTTGATTTTATAAGGGGCATCAGTAAAACTATATGAAAACTTAAGAGCAAACTTGTAATAACAAGAGGGGCATTTATTAAAATTTTGTAAAATTACAAAGGGAATTTTGGAAACCATCAGATGCATATGCACTCTGTATCCTCAATGTGGCTTCGCCATTGTAGACAAACTGAATCGAATCCAAGACTTTTGTACAAATCCAAAAAATATGGAGCATTGCTCCTATAAAAATAATGCAAAGGTCGGGGCGCTTAGTTTGCTTTATGCGTCAAGTGTGTAAGGAGTAGGCACAACTTCGTATTAATGTTGCACAATTTGATATATTTCTAACATCGATTTTTGAGGAAGACACAAAGTAGGCACAACTATATATGATTTTCGGCACAAGCCGGAAACCTTCATGTCTTTGTTCAAGACAAATATGCAGCAAACATATCTCCGTATAAACGGATGCATACGTTCCTATAAATCTATCCATGCTCTTAGTCTCTTTTCTCCTTTGTTTCATTTCCGTTTTCTGCTCTAAGCCACACATCAAATTTCATTTTTTGAAATAACATTTTAAATATCTGAAAAGGATCCAAAATATATTGTATCCAACATTAAATGCTCCCATGACTCTAGAATGATCAAAATAAACTAAATGGGCTTAAAACTATTAAATGAGCTAAAATGAGACTAAAACAACAAGAAATCAGTACTAAAAACCATGCAGTTTATACAAATATGAGCTCTATTTCAATAAAAACAAAAATACAATACAAATTCTAATGTGCATTCCATGTTCGGTGATAAACATATTAGGGTGACAAAATATTCAAAAATCTTTACTCAAGTAAGTAGGAAGAATAATTACTTTAGTATCAACAGGTTAGTTTTGGATTGCCGAATAAATTATGAATCAAAAACCTAGATTTCTCGCGGTTTAACAAAAACAAAAAGCACTAAGAGAATGATAAAACCTATTTAGATCTCATTGGCCCATCAGGTATACATACGTACTGATTAAACGGGCTTAACAATTCATATATAAACTTAGCCCACAAAGTGAAGAGAAGTGGGGAATCACATTGTTCACGTAAAAAACACGATTCATATAGAAGAATATGACACTTGGTAAATGTTACTTGAAGGCTACTCCTTTTTATCTTCTATACTAGATGAGTACCCGCGCATACGCGCAGGTTGTGTTTTGTTATGTATTTTGGATTTTGTAAATATTTCTAGTGTTTCTAATTTTCATTTGTGTTTTCTTAACCATTTTTCTGATTTTTTTAAAGAGAGAGTCGCTAATTTATGTACAAAGACAATCATTTATATTTATATATTATAGGTGAAATAACACAATACTTAATACTTTAGACAGCATCATGAAATATCATATCTTAATGAGGAAGGAAATGTCGCGAGCGGCTCAAGTGGTACAGTAGTTACCACCTCTGTTGGCCAAGCTCACTTGGGTTCGAACCCGGGGTGATGCCTTTTTCAGAGAACTACTAAAACAAAAAAAAATGAGGAATGAAATGTCGCATATTATAGTGTAACTCTTTCAGATTGTCGACCGTTCATACTTTAATGGCTTGTCGCTCTTTCCGCATAATTTAAAAGCATTTTGAGATTGATGAGTACCTCTGTTTTCGTATGAATGTTTGAAAGCTCTTCCAATGGTCATCCCATTTTGCTTCATCATTGTAGATTTTCCTTTCTCCTTCAACAAAAACATTGTTGGAGACAACTCATAAGTGAGCTCTTCCGTTTTGATACTTTGGTTGTTTGTCTTCATCCACTCTGTAAATTTTGTTTTCTGGGTTGAAATCTTTGATGCAACATCTTCAAAACAGTTCCGTTGGAAAAGGTTTTTGCTGCGAGAATTCATCGAGGAAAATATGTTTTCGCTGCTTTACGAGTAGAGTATCCTCTTGTTCAGGCCCGGCCCAACAATATTTTCTGCCTAAAGCTAAGGAAGGGGGAAAAAATTTTAATAAAAAAAAGACACCACTGAGGCTCGAACAGTGGTTGTGCATAGTAAAATAAACAGCATGACCACTAGACTACAAGCTATTTTATTACAAAATGTGATGCCCTTTTATTATATACAAATAATTTGCGCCTAAAGCTTGTGCTTTGGCCGCTTTACCTCAGGGTCGGGACTGCTCTTGTTTATGTTTGGTGTTGTCTAGTGCAAGTGTAGTGTGTTTGCGTGCTCTTTATAAGATGAAAGTGTAACAACAACGTTTGGGGTTCTACGTCTAAACAATTTTGGTTATTAGTGAGGTTGGGTTATTGGATAGTAAATGGGCATTGATTACATACGATAATTCGAATTAGATGACGTGAGTGGTGGATAAATGAACGGTCTTTTAAACTACTAATGTTATTTGAGCGCAGTCATATTCGTATTTAATATTTGGTTTACATAATTATTTGTAACACATCAAACTATATATTTCAGATTGCAACTAAGAAGCAATCTTAAGAATCTAACATAAATCTAAATCTATATATAAATCTAAATCTATGTAGACTTCCTTGTACTTTCCAAGTAAAAGTGCAGTTACTTCAAAGTTATTGTTCTCAATTAAATATGTTCAATCCAAAAAAGTTCGATGGAACGACGACTACATATCATGCTACTTATATAAGACTAAGGTTGAGGTGATACCTTAGAAAAATAACAAAACGTAGTTAGATTCAATGATGTTAACATGTTGCAGTAAACATGTCTTGTATGGAGATAATGATCCGGATCTCTTGCTTTTGTGCGGTAGATAACAATCGTCGAACTTATCGTAGTTTTATTTGAAGTTATTAAAGACAGTAGAGAATTAATATTACCTTTAGTGAAATATATTTTAATGAGAAATGATATATAAATTTAAATCATATTGTAGTTTGTTTTTCTACTGAAATTTTAATTACTTTAAAATCATATTTTAGTGAAGCGAGAAAGATTTTAGGGATGATTTTGGCCAGAGCAATTTTCAAACCGTCGCTCCGCCTTGTTTTCTGGAGGTGATTGGTCGCGTCGAAAGCTTTTTCTAGAGGAATCTACATTCTTTTTCAGGTTTCCTCGATCGAGCCTTGGTGGATCTGTCATCTCCTCCCGTCTTTTTTCATTCCGGAAAACTGAAGTTTTCCTCTCTGAGATGGAGCTTCAGTTTCTTTCCGGCGGCTCCTGTTGGATAAAATACCAAGGACCAGATCATTGGAAGTCCTTGGGCGGAAGATAAGCGCCGTATTGGTGAGGTTTTGTATTTGTTATGAAGAAGATTATCCGCTCAAGGTCGGACCGTTGATTGATCTCTTGGTGTTGTATCCTTTGAATAAGGCGTGGGATTTGATCTATTGACCATCTTAAAGCTAAATGCATATGGATTCTTGAATGTCGCCGTCTGCCTAAGTTTCTGCAGACAATTAAGAATATAGAAAAAAGACATAAGAAATAGTAGACTCTGCAACGTTCTAGTTAAGATGCCTTGTATAATATTGAGTTTCTTTGACTTCTGCAGCTAATGATCATGGAAAATAACCAATCATCTTCTGATGTATATCCTAACAATTCAAACTCATATATGTGCTATTATCATATCCTAACAATTCAAACTCATATATGTGCTATTATCTGGAAAAGTGGTTACTAAACTAATCAGAACAAACAAGACTATAAAACACAATTTATTGGTGATATCATGATTGCATTTCTAAACACAACTAATATCAAAAAGCTGATCACCTCCGTGTACAAGACAACATCTACCATGTGCTCCTAAACACGAGGTCGTGCAATATTGCCTGCTTTTGTAACATGTCAAACCTAAAACTTATAGTGGTGTGCATACAAGAGCTGATCCGGATCAAACACCAAAGTTTTAAACTCGAGCAAGGAAATAATTGGCAGGATGACGTTTACTCACCAAGAATACAAGGACGTTACATTTTTTTAAGCAAGTCACAACAGGGTTAATGTGCACTCTTTAACCTGTCACCATCATAGATTCCCAAGAAATTAACCTTTTCAGCTAACAAAAAAATAATACGTAAAGAGTATACGAGATGAAAAAGAGAATCATGGAAAATAGTCTTTATCTACAACATAAAGGAGAATCATGGAAAGTAATCTTTATCTACAACATAAAGGTTTCGGAAAAAATGGCAAGCAACCAAAAACACTGTGGCTTAAAATTCTTGTTCATAGTAAAAGGAAAAAAACTTTAGAGAGTCTAATCAAATAGTGAAAGAATCTAAACTTGTGTTAGACCACCAGCGGTCCAGTCACCTCTTTCAGATAAAATTTTTGAATTGAATCAATGATGGGAGCTCGCGGAGATAGCTGATGAGCTTGCGCGAGAATATACAACACAGATATTAACTTCAGGTAATTTACCATGTTCCTGAATGGGAGTCAAGACTTAACTAATTATTTTTAGTTATGATATGAAAAGGCTTGTGAACTTAACTCAGGATACGGTGGGTGTCTAACACACGTAAACATGAGGAAAAGCTAACTCTATGGTTAATAGTTAGACACCAAATAGGAACAAATGCCATTACATTGCTTAGGCGTGTAGACAAGTGTTAAAAGATGACTGCTGTTTTTATGATTAAAAGAATCCTAATTCACATAACATAAGTGTACCTGAAGATCGGAGCTCGAAAACAAATAAAGCTCGTAAGCTTCAATTTTTATCCTGTCAGTCCGATTTCCTATTTGCTCAACACTCTGCAGATGGGCAAATAATAAAAGATATAATGAAGATTGTGGAATCAAGTATATAGAATGTGTGGGATGTGATCCTTCTTAGCAATCGTAAAGTACCATATCTATACCATATAGAGAAAAGATGAGAACAAAATGATCCAACATTTTTCTACAAACAAAGTGCATATGAACTGAATTAAGCAGGTAAAACTCGAGACAAGATTACTTTGCGCTATCACAAACTCTCAGGTTCCAAAAAGAAGAGGTGTGATTTAAAAGATAGAGTATACCTTCAAAGTTTCCTGCTTTTGGTGATAAGTTTCCCGATTATATGCAAGAATTGCACAAACAGGCACCTTTCTCATCAAAGAAGAGAATAGAAAACATAAATTCAATCATTACCCAAAAACTCCGATAAGATAATTTGTTGAATCTTTTGACAAACGCATCTCAATAA
>OVAN01000568.1:0-55672 GCA_900406275.1 Anastatica hierochuntica
ACTCTCTTCTTTATTTAAATGTTTTAGGTTACTTTTGTTAATTTCCCCTTAAAAAAATGTACACAAATCCTTATTACTCACAAGATATGTAATATCTTTTAAAAAAATTTGTTAAAGTTTATTGTTGTTGCAAAATTATCTTATCAAAAAAAAGTGTGGGAAAATTATCAAAACAAACACTTTTCTAGTGTATTATGGAGATATGAACTTTAACTGAATGAATTTTAAAAAGTTGTTGTGTTACGCAATACCTTCACTAAGGGAAAGTGAATTTTTCGACAGTTTACTTTAAAATTTTTTAGTTTTAATAAAATATTTGTGATGTTATATATATATAGGTATAATGTTTTTATTTTATATATAGGTTTTAAGTTGTCTTTAACAGGTTCTAAAAAAATTGTTTCGAGACTTAAAGTTAGTAAGAATAACAATTATGTTAAGTTGAATTTGAGCCAAAAGAAAAGTCATTGTTATCCAAAATAACTAACGCAATGAGTTTTAAGTTAAGAAAGAAACGACTTAACAACGCGAAAATTAAACACAGTTTGCTTGGAAGGGATGTAAACTTTTCTAGTATTAGAAAAACAGGTGAAAACCTATGTTGCATAGAGACGGATACGGGTACATGAAACGGAGACGGAAAACGGTTAACTTAAAATTTTTAAAAGCGGGTACGGTATAGATACGATAATATATATAAATATGTAAGGTAAATAGATACTTGTCAATAAAGATAAATCAGTTAAAAATAGTATCATGTCTAGTGATATAACTAAAGTCTAAAATAAACCTATACTTTATTTGATTTAATGAAAACATGTGTAAAATATATAAATAAAAGTCAAAAGATATTAAAAATCCACCTAAAAACTGCAAACGGTATCAAGAAGTTTCTGAAGTTTCTCTATAAATTATCGGATACGGAGACGTTTCTGATACGGGAACGGCTACTTAAATGAAGTATCCGTGCCACATAGGTGAAAACTATTTAGAGAAAAAAAAAAAAGCAACCAAGGTTTAACCAAAGAAAAAAAAAATTAAAAGGTCGCATCAAGGCTCACGAATTACTTATCGTAAGTAAAGCCTAAAGATTTGATTGGCTCTCCGAGTTACTATTTTAGTTTTGTCTTTTGCAGTTACATCTTGACCTAAAGTTTTCGTAGCAAATAAAAGCATAATTGTAATGTCTCTGATCCGAAGGAATCGGAAAGTCCTAAATGATATCGTCAAAATCGGATTAAATTTCACCAATCAATCATTAATTTTATTTTTAACTCGACCTGCAAAACACAAAAGAGAAAAAAAGGGAAAAAAGAGAGGAATGAGTGGCTTTTCAAACAAGTCACTCAGTGAGAACGGACTCGACTCCGCATCATCCGCTACCTGCTTAACCCCGAAAGTCTAGACCTAATCTTAAATCCCAAAGAAACACCTAGTGTGCCAGTCAAGCAAACTACCAGATTGAAAACTCTTTTAAAACTCAGCCTAGCCTACAAAGAAACATTTTTATAAAACTGCTTTTTCAAAACGTTTTTTCTATTTACACTAAATATCCAAACAAACAGAATACTTGGCGTCTTCAATCCACACCTCAATCAGATGGACCTGCTCAGTAACATCACTAGTCCTCGGCGTCATCTCTTGACCCGACATTCCAGTATCCTCAAGTCACTCCTTCCCGAACGGTCCCCAAGTTTACCTGCAGTACCACGCTCAGTACCCATCACCTTGAGACGACTTATACGCCAGAGCTTTGACGGTAACCCCCTGCCCCAAGACATTTGACCTACTCGTTGGGGTCAATCGGGACACCCCGATCTTTCTCACGTTCGTTTTGCTGTCACTACAAGAAAACTGTCATTTTGAGACTACATTTTGCGACTAAAAATTTAGCCACAAAATGTTGCCACTGATTTGCGACTAACTTGTGACTAATTACCGGCTACAATAACTATGAATGCTAATTAGTGACAAATTTATGACTACGGAAGATAGTTGCAAAACAGTAATAAATTAACGACTTCATAAAGACTATATAACAACGACAAAAACATAGTCACAAAATGGTCTCGAATTTACGGCCATGTTGTGACTACATATCATTTTTGACAGATTTATCTTATAGTCACAAAATTGTCTTAAATTTCCTACTATGTTGCGACTATTTCCATATTATTAATAAATTTTAGGGTTTAGGGATTCCATTTTTCCAAAATTACGATTTAGTCACAAAATAGTCTTAAATTCCATACTATTATGCGAATATTTTCATACCATATTGCAATTATAGGGTTTAGAGATTCATTTTTACCAAAATTAGAATTCAATCATAAAATAGTCGTAAATTACCGAATATTTTAACACTACATTTCAATTATAGGGTTTAGCGATTGGTTTTTTTTCTTATTTAGTAATTTAGTCACAAAATAGTCTTAAATGTGCGACTAATTTTCGATTATTTTTTGAATATGTAACATTTTTGTCACTATATAGCAACAATTTCAATATATTTCTTCAAATTGTATATGACATAACTATATTATTGTTATTACCAAAATTGTAACTATATGTATATGTATATGACATAACTATATGTATATGACATAACTATATTATTGTCAAATGATTGCCTTTTACATATATCCTTACTACTAAAACAATCCATCTAGAGAAGGGCTTGTGGTCTGGTGGTAAGGAGACGGGACCTGGTGGCAAACACCATCAGGGTTCGATCCACCTGCAACGCAGAAACTAAGTCACATTGCTCCTTCTAACCCACATGGATATGGGCCCTTGCTTTCGGTCCATTTGAATACCCAGTGAGGGAGTCTATCTGTGGGCTGGCTTCACACCCAGGGGGTTAGGTCTAGTTCATCATTGACCTGGGTTTAACCTTTTTTTCTTTATAAAAGAAACAATCCATCTATAATTATATTATATTATAAGTCCAAAACTTTTTTTGTTGTTACATACTACATAATATGTTAAGTGTTTGTTTATGTTTTAAGTAATTATTTTTGAATGTTGTAGAAAAAATTATCAAAGAAAATAAAATATTGCAAATTTTTATGTAAAGTGAATTACATGCTTTTAATAACAAAATTAATGAAATGTATCTTTATATATTCAACAATTTTATAATTATGGAGTTTAGGGCTTCATTTATAGTATAAAAACTAGATTTAGTCTCAAAGTGGTCACAAAATATATATTTTGAAATAAGTGTTTCTAATCAATCATATTGAGATACATGGATCACACTTATGAGCTGTTGGATTAACTTCAATCTAATGGTTGAGATTTATGCCTTTTACTTTTCTTTTCTTCCTATCTCTGTTTCTCTCTCTCGACAATTCTCATCTCTTTTCTTCTTTTTTTTCACCTCTCATCTCTTTTTCTTTTCTGTATGAATCTTAATCTTCTTCTTCACTCCCAAGTCCCATCTCTCTCATCTCTCCCATCTCTCTCCACCCTTACTGATTTTCTCCTATCTCTCTCAACCTCGTCTCCTCCTCGTCTCGCTCATCACCACCGTTCATCTCTGTCAAGGCAAGAAGCTACCTGTTACGCTAGCCCTCCCGCCGCCACCACGATTCAACCTCTCTTTCTCTCTCTTCGTATCTATGCATCTCTGTCTCTCTATCTCTCTATTCTGAATCTGATTTTGTTTTGTTTTTGGTAGAGCAAGCTGGAGGAGGCAAGGCTCATGGCGGCTACAGGAGGCGCAAGGCTCATGGCGGCTGGAGGAAGCGATGCTCATGGCGGCTGGAGGAGGCGATGCTCATGGTGGCTGGACGAGGTGCAAGGCTCATGGCGGCTGGAGGAGGTGCAAGACTCATGGCGGCTGAGTCTGTTTTGTTTAGATTTAGGTTTTCTCTTTAAGATTTGGTATAGCGTAAACCAATTTGGGGCAGACGTGGTGATTTGATTTTATTTTATTTTAATTCTGGTTTAGTTTTGTAAACCAAAATTTATTGTAAACCGACTTTAATTTATAAATACAATTTATAATTAGTTTATTTTAATTCTAAATCACTTTCGGCATACTTTTAAATCAACTAATTATAAATAAATTTCGGCATACAATTTATAATTATTTTATTTTTTTGAAATATAATAATAGTCACAAATTAGTTGCTAATATACGACTAAGAAAATGAGTTGTTAAATTGTCGCCAA
This sequence comes from Anastatica hierochuntica, assembly GCA_900406275.1. Classification (NCBI taxonomy): domain Eukaryota; kingdom Viridiplantae; phylum Streptophyta; class Magnoliopsida; order Brassicales; family Brassicaceae; genus Anastatica; species Anastatica hierochuntica. Next base: position 4,180 of record OVAN01000568.1, read on the forward strand.
TATATGACTATGAAAATGAGTAATAATTTAGTCTCAAATAAATGACTACATTTTATAGTAGTTTAACAGTTGCAAAACACCGACTATTTTGTGACTATTTGTTTTTGCGATCAATTTTTAACGACTAAAAAATATAGTCGCAAATGACCTTTTGCGACTATTTTGTGACTATTATTTTGGTCAAAAACCATCTGTTTTCTTGTAGTGTGTCCGGTTCTGATACAACGCATCCCGAGGGACTACTAGGATGATTTCCAAGGATTTCTTTCTCGGGTAACCGACTAACGTATCCCGACCTGACACTTTGATCGGAAACGCGCTTAACATCGGTCGAGGTCTTTGACCTAGGTCACGGGATGCAACACACTCGTAAACTTGGATAGGCGACTTCCCGACAGAGAACCTTATCACCGGTTAAAGTAGCTCTAAGACTCTTTCTTGTGTAATTCTCAATCAATTCCAGTTTAGCCTTAGTCTTTTCAATTGTTATCACAGTCCAGGTTTTAACCTAGTCTCGACTTAACGACTCAATCATACAATCGCACTTAGGCGTTTAAGTCCTTATGACATAGCAATACATAATACATAGTACATATTCTTGCCGAGACTAATAGCTCGACACTCGCCCGATTAAACCTAAACTAACAAAGCTAAACGAATAACGAGTAAAACGGAGTCGAGAACTTCCTCACCTTAGCCACATGGATGATACGACTCTGGAATGGCTGACTGACGATCCTCTTCTGCGCTTTTACCCCACGTCGATCATCCGTCGTCCTTCTCATCCCATGTTGATTCTCCATCTTAAACCACTTCCACCATACCGTTGGGACTCCGACTTCTCCAACCGCAAACTCTCGATTTGACTAGCTGATGACGCACCTTTGAAAGGAGAAACCTAAACATGGAATACCCAAGGTTAGACCTTACCCGGGAATCTGCCAAAAAACGGAAACTTTCCATTTATCAAAACCTGCCATAAATGGAAACTTTCCTGAAAAGGAAACCTGTCCGAAAAGGAACTTTCCTAAATCGGAAACTACCAAATATGGAAGCCTGCCATATTCGGAAACTACCCAAAAAGGAAGCTTAGGACAGGGGCAAAACGGTAATTCGCTTACTGAGGAAAAGGCAACGATCTCGGGAACGTCTCAGGTCGTCCGTGACTTCCTGGGAACGAGAGCTCAGAGTTCTTCAGCTTCCTCGTGGCGCGGACAACTATGTTGCAACAACCTCTGGAACCTCGAATGGAAACAGAACGGAACAAAATTAGGAAAAGCAGAGAAAAGAACCGAAACCGGCAAAACCGGACAAAACCTATTAGATCGGGCCAAACTAGCTAAACCGACTAAATCGGCTAGACCGAACAAACCGACTAGACTGGTCAAACCAACTAGACCGGCTAAACCGATCAGACTGGTCAAATCGACTAGATCGGCTAAACCGGCTACACCGACTAGACCAGTCAAACCGACCGAGGCCGACTACCTAACAGATCATAACCGACCGAACCGACTAAATAACCTAACTGAAGACTTAATAGGAAATAAAGGAAAAGAAAGGAAAGATTAGACATACCGGAAAGAGCGTCGGAGTTCGCTGGGACCTTCCGGAAAACACTCGGCATTCGCCGAAAGGGCTCAGAGTGTTCACTGGAAAACTCCCAGGAACTCACCAAAAATAGCAACTCCGCCAGAGGCGGTGGCTTAAAAGCCTATGAGGACTAGTCGAGAAGTCAATCCCCAATGCAGAGTAGTGCTCTGACTTATGAAGAAATGAGAAGGGGAAGAACACTATATATATAGGTGGAGGATGGGGAGGTTGATGTCTCTTCTTAGCAATGTGAGACTTTTTACAAAACAAGCTTAAAATGGGCTTTTAAAATTAAAAGGAAAAACACGCCTAGTAGGATTTGAACCCCGATTGTTGGTACAAGCTAGCTTCCCCTCTGGTGACTTCAACCACTATATCGCAATAACTTTCTAGAAATCTAATACTACACTGGGATTAAAAGATACGGGTCGTTACAATAATATTGACAGACATAGGACTTACATGATGATAAAGTTCAGTGACTTGGTGTATATCCTTATCTATATATATATAACGTGTGATATTAATAAATAAAGCCACTCAGATCAATAAAATTAAAATTTTTTTATATATGGCTATTGGTTCTCTTTAACCACTATGCCACAATAACTTTCCAGAAATCTAATACTACACTGAGATTAAAAGATACGAGTCGTTACAATAATATAGGCAGATATAGGACTTACAAGATGATAACGTTCAATGACTTGGTGTATATCCTTGTCTATATATACACAACATGTGATATGGATAAATAAAGCCATTCATATCAATAAAGTTAATATTTTTTCTTTGATATATGGCTATCGGTTCTCTATGATTTACATTTCGATTCAGGTCTACAAGTCTCTCTGCTTCTCGATGTTTTTGGTTCAAAACAGAGTGTTGTTCATTTTTTTTCGGTTGAAGGTTGTTGATAAATCATGGCAAGTGAAGAATATGATTCTTCAGCTACCAATACTCAACCAACTGTTGAAAAATCAAGGAGTTTAAAGTGGTTTCTCTTTACACTTTTTCAATTTCATAAAATCACGGAGTTTTGATTACGCCGGTTCTTTTGAATGGTGATAACTACAATGAGTAGGCATCTGAGATTCTCAACGCCTTGAAGGCAAAAGGAAAGATAAGTTTCGTTAATGCAATCTCGATAAAATATCAAGTGATGATCTAGATTTTGAAAACTAATTTACAGTCAATTCCATATAAGTGGGTTGAATCCAGATTTTGATTAAGCCTCAGGTTCGATCTACAGTTTCATATATTATAGATGCTTATCTGCTTTGGGTTGATCTCAAGCAAAAATTCTATAAAGGCAACTAAGTTCGAATTCATCAACACAAAACTCAGTTAGATGCATGTCATATGAATGGTTAGAGTGTGATTGACTACTTTGGAAAACTCTCAAAGTGGTGGGCGAAACAGCAAGCGTTGCAACCAATGTTTCAATGTGTATATGTCAGATATCAAAGGAGTATGCAAAAGAAAGGGAAGAGGAGAAGATACACCAATTTTTCATGGCTCTTGATGACGAAAGCTTCAGAAGTTTGTGGACAGCTACTATTGATCTTGGATTCCTTATCTTATATTGGCGAGATTTATTCCAAAATAGTATGAGAAGAACAACGTCGTGAAACTTCTCACACAATGGGAAAACAACATAATGTCGTAGGCTTTGTCACTAAACATGGACCAATATCTCTTGCTCGCCGGGATTAGCCCATTAAGAATTATATTTTGCATCCTTATCAGGCATTTTGCTCGTATTTTGGGAGAAGAGATCACAAAAAGTGTGATTACTTCTAGTTAGTTGGCTTTTCTGAATGGTGGAACGGGCGAGAAGAATGCAACAAAAGAGGTGCACTAAAAAACAGAGGAAAAGGTGGGCGTAGACCTGATAATGGTTGTGGATGTGGCTCCGTTAATCTGACTCAGGCGAAAAGTACATACTGCTCAAGCCACTAGCTTGAACTCCTCTTCTTTCCTAAATTTCACATCGGACTGGTGGAAGGCATTGTTTCAAATTTTTCAAGAAAAGATGTGACCAAGCTCCACCGATGATTGTGCAATAAGGCATGGTTGGGGATGCCATTTTCAATGGCGGTGTAACTCATCACATGACAGGAAATATGTCATTATTAACAAGTACTGAGAACATTCTACCTCGTTTTGTAGGTTTTATATATGGTAACAAAACTGTTGTTAGTAGTATGGGTGTCTTCTCACTTTGTAGCAAATTGTCTCTAACCAATATGCTATATATGTCGTCTCTTAGTTGCACTTTGATATCAGTTGTTAAGATTTTTAAAGAAAACTGATTGTTTTGCTACTTTTAGTGATGTTGCTTGTGTTTATTATGAACGTTTTGCAGGACTATGATTGGAGTCAATGAAGAGTGATGGAGTCTATTATTTAATTGATGTCGTTTTTGTAAAAATTCACGACAATTGGGGATTAGGTTAGACTTTGTGGCATCAAAAAAATACCATACTTCCTTTTTAGGCTTTTTCGGATTTATCTATGCTTTCTAGTTCATATATTTATGTTAGTTCACATATGTGTGATGTGTGTTTCAGAGCTAAGAAAACTCGAATTTTTTTCATGGTAGTATGAATAAAATAGATGACAATTTTTCTCTTCCATTTTGATGACTGGGGTATGTGTCGTGTTTCGTCGTCTTACAGTGAAGTATATTTCTCAAGCATAGTTGATTGTTGCTACAAAAAAATTTGAACTTTCATTTTACTTGAAAGATCATAAGTTTGTAGGATGATGATAGAGTTTCTTAAACGCACATAATCAGTCTGGAAAATATGGTAAGATGGTTTGAAGTAACAATGTGATATGATCTTCATGAGCAGAGATATGAACCGAACCAAGACACTTGAAGAGGATGTGTTGCTAGTACTGAAAGGACTAATAACGCGTGCAAGGATCAAAAGACTCAAGATAGACATCTTACCTGGATGAAAGCAGATTTGGTTATGTTCGGGCGTCCTGTCCGAGTGTAGAAGGGAGACACCTTACACGGGTGCAACAACTTTTAGTTTTGTCCGGACACCTTGTCCAAGCATCGTAGTCAGGGTTGAAAAAAATCAGTTTTCGTTATTTTTCCATTTTTGTTTTCAGATTTTCTTTTCTTTTTATTTTTAGATTTTTCCTTTATTTTCCAGATTTCTTCTAAAATTATTATTTCTTTAGATTAGATTAGATATAATTCTGATTTGTTTCAAATTTCTTTTATTTTCTTTTTCTTTTCTTTTTAGATTAAGGTTATTCTTTTCTCCTATGTAATGTAGCCAAATATTATGGCAAAAGAAAACAATGAACCTTTTATCAATAAATATTTTCATGCTTTTGTTTTTTTCTTTGAGAGTGATTCTCAATTCGATCTTCGGTGTGATGCTGAGATCAAATGGCTAAAGGTTTGATATCTTAGCCCAATTCGGTCGTATCATATGTTAGTCCATAAACATTTGTGTCACCATTCAATCGACTCCAGAATTCTACAACGTTTTCAAGGATTCCCAACATTTTTGGATTTACAAATCCAGTATCGAGGGATACACGAGGCAGAACCTGAAATCTCCACCACTTGAATCTCCTTCAAGATTATCCATCGCTACCAATTCTAGAGAAATCGATCTAGGAATCATATCAAGTGGTATCAGAGCTGATCTGGAATTTGGCATTGTCTTTTTTATCATTTTTCTTATCTTCCATCAATTTCCCATCATCTTTTTGCGATTTTCCATTAGGTCTTTCTCGTTTTAGCTTTCTCTATAAACTGAAACCCTAGTATCCTTTTCTTTTTGTTTTTAAAAAACGCCAAAAAATGGCAACTTTCGTGAATATCTTTACAAGACATGATCAAGAAGCTAAGGACCATGAGACTTACCTTGGTGGTTTGAAGATGATGATTCCATCCTTTCATGGGAGGAATGAGCTGGATGCATATTTGAAATGGGAGAGAAGGATTGAGCTGATCTTTGAACGCAAACACTTCTCTGAAGCTAAGAAGGTTCGTATAGCTAACTACAGCTTTCAAGCCTATGCAATCACATGGTGTGATCAGTTGGTGTCTATGAGAAGACGCAAAGCTGAATATTCTGTTCAAACTTGGAGTGAGATGAAAAGTATCATGAAGAAAAAGTTTGTTTTGAGACATTACATTTGAGAATTACACCATGAGCAGCCCAGAATTTTGATACCTTCTTTTTTTTTACTAGATCAAAAGCCCTAGCGACACAAGAATTTGATCAACATGTTTAGGAAGAGGCACCTGTCAAGTTTTCTAAATCATTAGAAGAAAAACAACAAGAGGAGATCGAGCATTATGATCCTGTTGTGGAAGCACATCCCGAGGTGATTAAAGATTTATAATATAAAAAAGAGGCTCAACAAAAGATTAATGTGTCTGCTACTCTTATTAAGGAAACGCCACGAGAGGATCGAGAAGTTGTTGATTTTGTCTTTGGGGATTCAGCATTCTCGACTTTAGCAAATAGATCCAAAGCTGGTTTGTTGGAAGCTTTGCAACCAAACAAAGGAACAAAATTCCTAGAGTTAGGAAGCAAAGGAGAATTTTTGTTTCTTGCAGATTATCAGCCGAAGACTCAGGGAGCATGTTAGCTTCCATTTCAAGAAATTAATTTTGAAGCAAAAGTTCATAGAGTTGCCCCTTTGATTGATAAAGTCAAAGATGGTTGCAATGTGATCAAACTAAAGCAACATCACAAGTTGGAGTGGTTGTTCAACAAGGGAAAAGATTCGAGGAGTTTGAGCTTTGTAAAGTGTTTGTTTTTGTTTGACAAAGGAAGAACGGATTAAGGACAAATCATTTTCAAGACAAGGAGGATGATATGGTCCTCAGGAGCAGAGATGTGAACCGAAACAAGACACTTGAAGAGGATATGTTGCTAGTACCGGAAAGACCAATGACGCGTGCAAGGATCAAAAGACTCAAGAGAGACATCTTATCCGAGTGAAAGCATATTTAGTTTTGTCCAAGCGTCGTGCCCAGGTGAAGAATAGAGACATCTGATCCAGGTGGAAGCAGATTTGGTTCTGTCCCGACGTCTTGTCAGGGTGCAGAAGGGAGACATCTTACCCGGGTGTAAGCAACTTTGGTTTTTTCCGGGCACCATGTCCAGACATCGTAGTCAGGGTTAAAAAAAATCAGTTTTTGTTATTTTTCATTTTTTGTTTTTAGATTTTTTTTTCTTTTTATTTTTGGATTTTTCGTTTTTTGTACAGATTTACTTGTAGATTATTATTCTTTAAGATTAGACTAGATCTGATTATGATGTTTCAGATTTATTTTATTTTATTTTTCTTTTCCTTTTAGATTAGGGCTATTTTTTTCCTATATAGTGTAGTCAAACATTATGGCAAAATAAAACTACGAACCTTTTAAATTCTAAAGGTTTTGATTTTCTTCTTTGAGAGTGATTCTCAATTTGAACTGCGGTATGATTCTGAGATCAATTGGCTAAAGGTTTGATACTTTAGCCCAATTCGGTAGTATCAAGTATTAGTCCATAAACACTTGTATAACCATTCATTCGATTCCGAACTTCTACAACTTTTTTAAGGATTCACAACAGTTTTGGATTCACAAATCCATTATCGAGGGATACACGATGCAGAACCTGAAATCTCCACCACCTGAATCTCCTTCAGGATTATCCACCACTACCAATTCCAGAGTAATCGATCTATGGATCATATCACAATGGAACGGAGTTTATGTGTCTTTAAGCATTTTTTGTGAAAATAATATTGTTCATCAAAATTCTTGTGTGACAACACCTTAGCCAAATGGTTGGATTGAGAGTGAGCACCGCCATATACTTAAAGTTGCACACTCCTTTATGTTTTAAGAACACATGCCTATTAGGTTTTGGCAAAAGCAATTTTGACGGCTGCATACTTAATTAATCGAACACCCTACGACCATCCATAAGATTCAGTCACCCTATGAGAATCTTTTTGGCCAAAAACCATATTATAATATTTTGAGGGTGTTCGGTTCAACTTGTTACATATCATATATTTCGTGATAAAAATATGTTTTGTGAAAAAGATGGGTTTCTGTGTTCGAGGGATACCCGTTTGGTAAAAAAATGGATTGTTTATGAGTTTGTGTCATGTGACTTAGTCTTTAGTGAAGATATTTTTTCTGTTGTAAACAATAATTTTTCAGCTCTTGCCAAGTCTCTGACACTATCTTATTCTCCAAACGCCGCAGATGAAGACATATCGCTTATGTCCTCCTCTAATCACCCACATTCTGTCAACAAAGGGAGTGATGATTTTCAAACTTTGGTACAACCTTCCTCAGACGTGACATCTAGCTCTATTCCTCGTATTTGAATTCGCCGTAAGTTTTGTGTCATGTTTATCCTAATAAAGTTCAGTCGACTGGTTTACTTCGTGAAGTTCAATATTTGGGCCGTGGAAGTCGAGGAAAAACTATGGAAACAAAGTGCAATGACTATGTTACTTATTAATACTACTAGATCACATGACCCTATTCACGCTCACTCATGTTGCCGGCAAAAGTTTGGGAGGTCCAAGGTAACATTATTTACTTGATATCTCAGTATGTTTCAGATACATTTTTCTCCCCACCGCATCGTGTTTTTCATTTGACAATAACAACTTCCACAAAACCAAAACACTTAAAAGAACTATTGCAAGGTACTCTTTGTAACAATTCTATGTATTCGAAGGTTGATACACTGGAAATAAATCGTACTTGGGATATTGCTGATTTGCCACTGAATGAGGAGATCATTAGAAGTCATGAGTTTATAAGATAAAGTACAATGCATATAACACCATTGAACATTATAATGCGCATCTTGTTGTCCATAATAATCAAATTAAAGAAATAGATTACAATGAGATTTTTACTCTGTGATTACAATTTCCATCGTCCGCACTCTTTTACGTTTGGTAGCAGGTTCATCAAATCGGTATTCATAATGCATTCCTTCATGTTGATTTGAAATAAACAGTGTTTATGAAACTTGCTCTCGATTTTTGTCATTCTTATCCAACCAAAGTTTGTCTTCACCGGAATTCTCTTTATGGTCTTAGACAAGTTCCACGTTGTTGATTTTTTAACTTATCAGATTCACTACTGAAGTTTGGTTTCATTAAGACATACTCATATGGAGATTATTCTTTCTTCTTCCACACGTGCAAAGACATAGAGTTTCAAGGGTTAGTTTATGTTGATGATCTTCTATTTCTGGGAATAATGACTACATGTTAAAGAAGTGTAAAGAGTATCTTGGTCGTTGTTTTCACATGAAGGATTTGAGAAAGTTGAAATATTTATTTGATATTGAGGTTAGCCAAAGTTAGAAAGATATTTACTTATCTCAACGCAAGTATGCTTTGGACATTATAGATAAGTGTGGCTTACTTTCTTCTAATCGGCTCACATACCTTTAAAATGAAATCACCAGCTTATCACGGCGGAGAGTCTGGTGTTAGAGGATCTAAAGAAGTATAGCCATTTGGTGGGACAGTTATTTTTTTTTACCAGGGTGGAACTGAGTTATGTTTTCTATATGGTCTCTCAATTCATGCAATCTCTGTAGGAAGTTCATTGAGATGCATCGATATGTGGTATTTTTATCAAAAGTTTCTCCTGGTCAAAGAATTATGCTTTCATCCGTCGTCGACTTGTCTATCTCAATTTACTGTGATTTAGATCAGGCAACATGTTTTTTGATTTGACAGTCACTTAGTACTTATAATGTTCTACTTGGAGATTCCCTACTATTCGGACAACCAAGAAAAAGATACTCTTCCGCTAGGGAGAGCATAGAGTCATGACTGCAGTCCTCTGTGAAATCGAATGGATTCATAAATTATTGAAGGAGTGAGAGTTGATAAGTCATCTCCAGTTTGTTTCTACCATGATAGTAAGGCCACCATACACATTGCAGCAAATCCAATTTTCCACGAACATACAAAGCATATAGTGTCTAACTGTCACTTAGTTCGAGATGAAGTTTTTCATGGTATCATTATGACGGAGCATGTGCGCACGGACAAAAAACTCGTATACATTTTAACGAAGCCCTTACACGAGACAAGTTCAACATTTTACTGTCCAAATGTGGAGTTTGCAATCTACAAGCTCCAACTTGATGGAAAGTTTTGCATATATATACAACTTATTTAATGACTAAGCTATAATATTCTAAGTTAATAGAAGTAGTTTTGTTGATAAGTTGATTTTATTAAAGTCTAGAGATTTCGTTTCTCTCTTTGAGTGTATATAAACCGAACGTGTGTTATGAATAAAGCGAGTCACTCCTATCAATAAATCTACACTTAGTGTTAGGTTATTTTTAGATAATGTATAAAATGATGTATATGAAGTTAAAAAGTGGATGAGTTTTGGAGTGAGTCTTGTGGTGGAATCATCGCTCGTGCAGTTGTAAAAAATGCAAATGTTGTTGTGGGTGATAAATTGATCCAAGAGTTGGAATTAGGTGAATGTTTTTTCTTTTCATCTAGTTCCACGATAATCAAGACCACTAAACAATTATTAATTGTATATATTAATTTAAATTTTAAATTTTAAGAGAATTAGAAACATATAAAATGTGGTTGTATAAGAATTTATAAAAAGTGAAATCATATTATTTTAAATACTAAAAAAACAAATTAAAATAATATTAAATGGACACAAACATATATGGTATATCCTTTTTTCTCTTGTTAAATTTAAAGTTTAAACTAAAAAAATTCATCAAAATTTGTGTTGGACATGTCTAAGATTGTGAAAACTGGATAAATACTTGGTGGGTACCCGAAACTTTAGTTATTTCTTAAGCCCAAAATCATGTTTTCTTTTTCTTTAAATTAACTAATGTTTTAAATTTGCAGTTTTTTTAACTCTATGTCTTACTCGGGTTTATAGGATACCCGAATGTTCGTTATCTTCAAAAGTTTGCTTAAATGATGACATTCACCAAATGATAACGAGATATGGGTTTTAAAGGAAACGACATTGAAACCTCCCAAATCACAATCAACTCCCACATAAATTTTACAGAAGTGTCTAGAAGAAGACAACATCGACATCTTCATTGATATAACTGTAAGTTTATGTGTTTATACTCTTGTTAAGAATCATTTCTACGCCTTTCTAACAAAGGTTTTGACTTCTAGGTTTGAAGCTTAGGGTTTTCCATGTCTTTCGTTGTGTTTCAAGACTAACATTTTATCTTTTTCTAACAAAACAAGTAATTCCGATAGTTTTTGTTGCATTTTTTGTAAGTTTTGTGTGCTTGGTGGTGAAGTGGAAGAAGACTAAATCTGTCACAGGTAAACACAAATTTCAAAATGATCTTCTTCTTGTCAAAAGCGCGTTGTTAAAGGTCGACCACCTTTTAGTATGTTGATAACTTTATATTAAATTTTGAGTCATTTAGACTATTAGCGTGTCTTGTTTTACGTAACTTCAGTGCGGTTTATAAACCTTCAATTTGTTCTTCATTAGATTCATGGACGTGGTGAGTTTGGTATAATTTATAAGATAATTTTTTGGGTTTTTATCTTTGTTTTTTCTTTTTAGTTAGGATAGTCATGTGTGACACATGATGCGTCTCTTGCAAATATGTTTTCTTTTAGGTTGATCTGAGCTAACTTTAACACATGGTATGTCTCTTGCAAAAACCAAATACTAAGAATAAACTTTGAACTCAGTCGCGAAACAAAATTTTTTTTGGAAGACTTGTGTTTTTATTAAACTAAATATAATCAAACTAACCATTAAATAATAATTGTGTCAGTTAATTTCTTACATATATGCTCAGTTTTGATATATTTACACAATTTCTTACTCATGCTTGAAAAGGAAAAGAGAAGGTAAATTGCTTTTAAGACAATACCAGGGTTGAGAAATTTGATAGGTAAGGAGACAATTAATGGCTCTGCTTCCATTAGAAAATTTGCAAACCAAAGCTTCTCGTAGCAAACAAATTGAAAGAAGCATATAGATTTGTTAAAGTCAACCACTGTTTGGATAATGTAAATTCAACCATTGCTGGAACCAAAAAAATGGTAAATCTCCTTATGAATAATTCTAGTTTTTGGTTCTTTAATAAGTTTTCGTAAGACAAAACTTGGATTATCCCGTGAACAAATCCCTTTCTTAACCATAATTACTAAGCTAATCACGTACTCATGAGATTTGTGTCAAAAAGTGTGGAATAAGAGAAGAGGGGTGGTGAGTTACCTGCAACGAGGAGGCATGATAGCAGAATTGGGTTCGAAGGCGGTGGAGGGAGCATGTTGGTCGTCGTCTATATGAAAGAGGGATACGATGGGATCTTATGGGGAATGTAAAAGACTGATATGGGTGGAATGATTAGATAGAAAGAGAGATAGAGGAAGAAGGAGTTTATCAGCTTTGGTTACGTTTCATAAAAGATTGAAATGTAAACCCTTGATCAACTAAACCCTGAATCAAAGAAATACTATAACCCTCAGATGATGAGTGGAAACTAAACCCTTGATCAACTGCTTGAACTGAGCTTCAGCTAAGAGAAATTAACCAATGTAGATTCTGGAAAGTCTTTCGCGACTTAGATAATCTGAGTTAGACGCGAGATGTCTATGGTTTTGTTGTTCGATGTGAAGATTGGGTGTGAGGGTAAGAGGAATCAGAGTGGTTTTATAGGATGGGAGGGTTACCATTGACAGATGAAGCGTCATCTTAAAGGCGATAACGGTTATCTTGAAGAGGAGGTTGTGGAGCCTCAAAACTTAATGGAAGATCTAATGCTCAGTTAAGTTACGGAGATTTGAGGAAGAAGAAGTGGTAGACTGGGGTTGGAGCTGAGTGTTGTTTAGATTGGATAGGGCTTCATTAGATGGTGGTCCAGTAATTGTATTTCTTTTAAACCGTCGTATTGTGAAGTATGAGATATGATGATGACGTGTCTACTTCTAAGAGCTTCACAAAAAGCTGAGTTGGATAGTCTACGACGTCACAATGAATCACTTTTAATTAGTATAATAAATAAATATAATTATTTGCCGTAAAAAAAAAAGTCAAGGCCTTATTGCTTGTTGAGATTGGGTCTACCTTAAACTAAACGGTTCGATAATTCGGATCGGGTCGGCTCGGTTGGATGTTGAATGTTTTCCATGTTTTTTAAATTTCAATGTGTTTAAACCCGGATCGGACCGACGGTCAGACCAGGTTGGACCGTGAACCGGCGACTTAGTCGGTTTGGGTTAATGATAAAATCCAATATTAGTTAAACCGGATAACAAACCGGATCGAACCGTTAAAAACCCGGAAACGGTGACCCATCGAACGGGAATAAACTGGGTTTTATTTTTAAACATCATATTTAAAGTGAGTTAGAAGATAGCTCCTTGAAGAATATCCTAAAAATGGTAACTAATTTAATTAACTTATGATTTTAAGTTTAACTTTAAATTTTAAAACTACAACATATATCTAATATATATGTTAACGTATGATGAAGTAGTGGATGATGAAGACTAAACATGTTATTTTACTATTTATTAATTAAACGTATTATGTTATTGTTTTTCATTTTAGATTTTCCATTTTTTTTTGACACAAGAGGCTATTCTATTACTCAAGCTTGAGGTGATGTGGCAAGCCACACCGGAATAAAACAACCAACAAAAGAAAACAAAACGGAACGCTGTCTAGCAAGACGAGCCAAAAGATCTGCCCTGGAGTTTGAGTTCCGCGGAACATACGAAATCTTGAACTGTGGAAACACAAGTTTTACTCTCTCAAAATCCTGTAGCTCTGTCGCGAACTCTGGCCAATCATCTGGAGAAGAGACCATCCTAATGACGTCCTGATTATCCGTGCCAAAACCATGTACCTCCGAATGGGAAACCACGCTCTGCATCGCCCAAATTAGAGCTTCAAGCTCTAAATGAAGAGGCGATTGTCTTCGCACCTGATTACGAGATCTCATCCAAGTGTTGACACCATTCAAATCAACCACAGACCAGCCAAGTCCACTGTGGATATCTGATAACTTCCAGGAACCATCTACTAAGCAGATACCTTTCAAGCATATGGCTTGTGCCTGCTCACTCTGGGTGGTCGGTAACCGCTGGCGGTCGTCTTCATTAGCTGTCGTCCATGCCCGCAATTTAGAAGTGGCATGGCTAACAATATATGGCGCCTCCCTCGTGATCCCCTGAAAAAGTTGTTCATTATGTGCCTTCTAAATAAACCACAAGATCCACGGATATGACGCATGACCTTCCTCACTTGGACCAATCGAGTCCCAGAACAAATAGGCCAGTTACTGAAAACACTCGATACAGGGAAGACCCCTGGTTCCATTAAGGACGGAACCAGCGCCCAGAACTAAAGCGCTTTAGGACACTCGAAAAAAGCATGTAAGCCAGCAGGGCTAGATTAAACTCATGAAGTGTGCGAAAACCTAACCCCCCCCCCTTCCGCCTTCGACGTGCATAGTTTATCCCAGGTCGCCCAGTGTACTCCCCTACGAGGTGGGTCTAAACTCCACCAATATCTCGCTATCACACTTGTGATCTTATCACAGGTATCCAAGGGAAGAAGAAAGCTAGACATGACATACATCGGTAAAGCTAAAGCAACTACTTTAATCAACGTCTCCTTGCCCCCTTGGATAACCATTTATATGACCACATATTTACCCGACTCTGTAGACGGTCCCTAATGAAGGCAAAGACCTTACATTTAGAACCGCTAAGATCCTTCGGGCATCCAAGTACGTTCCCAATCCCCCTTCGTTGGGAATCCTCAAAATCTCCTTTAGTTACTGTCTAACCCCATTGGGCACTTTTTTACCAAAAATGACCGACAATTTGGTAAAATTGACGCATTGTCCAGAGGCTTTTCCATACGATTCAAGGATCTTCATTATCTCCAAACATTCTCGGGGCTCCGCCTTGCAAAAAAAGAGACTATCGTCTGCAAACAGGAGGTTGGACACTAATGGACTAGCTCGCGCTACTCGCATTCCAGTTATGTGTCCCTGTCACTCAGCCTCTTTTAGAAGACCAATGAGCACTTCCGTACATAATATAAAGATAAAATGAGACATAGGATCTCCCTGTCGTAGCCCTCTCTCTGGCTTAATAAGTCCATGGGGTTGACCATTGATCAAAACTCGATAGGAAACCGACCTGATACATTGCATGATCCACCCTATCCACTGATCTGCAAAACCCATCTTCCTCATCACCGCTTCCACAAAATCCCACTCCACCCGATCATAGGCCTTGCTCATGTCCGATTTAATAGTTATACGTTCAGATTTCCCAACAGGATTTGTCCGTAATCCGTGAATCATCTCTTGAGCCACCAAAATGTTATCAGTGATCAACCTCCCAGCAACAAAGGCTGACTGGGTCTTAGATATTAGGCTAGGAAGGAATCTCTTTAGCCTCTGACACAAAAGCTTGGAGATTATCTTGTAACACACGTTGCAAAGACTAATGGGGCGAAACTCTGTCATTTCCTGAGGTCTATCCTTCTTAAGAATCAGATAAATGTTTGTCTCATTTAAACCAGGCGCAACGGCGCCCTCTGTTAAAAAAATGATTAACCATAAAAACAATATCACGCTTCACAATACCCCAAAAATGCTGATAGAAAAAAGCAGTCATCCCATCGGGACCAAGAGCTTTCTCCGGATGCATCGCAAACAAAGCTCTGCGGACTTCTTCCTCTGTCACTGGCCGTGTAAGCTCCTCATTCATAGCAGGTGTAATCTTTTGTGCGGCGAGACCTATGATCTCGTCAATAGCTAATTTTCCAGAAGTCTGAAACAATTCTCGAAAATATTTTGTGGCAACGGCCACAATCCCTTCCTCTTGCTCAACGACAGCGCCCTCATCATCCTTGAGCCGGACAATCCGATTCTTTGCTTTCCGCTGCTTCGTCGTCGCATGGAAATAACTCGTATTTTGATCTCTTTCGTGAAGCCATAGCGCCCTACTTTTTTGACGCCAGAACATCTCCTCTTCCCTCAGAGCATCATGAAGCTCCGTCGTAGCCGATGTTATTTCTTCAAGAGTGGAGCTATCGGAGGCATGAAACTCATCAAGTCTAATCTTGAGCTCCTCCAGACTATGTTTTGCCACTGCCTTTTCATTCTTGCTCCAAGAGACAATGGTCTTCCTGCAAGCACTTATTTTCGACCAAAAATCCATAGCTTGGTCTAAGTCGCCCCAGCTAGCTCTGACAATCTCTTCAAACCCCTCTTTCTTAAGTAGACGCTTGTCAAAACGAAAAGACTTACGCGCAAGCAGAGGTCTAGCAAGTATATGCGCCATGAATGGCCGATGATCGGAACCCCACATTCTTAAATATTGGACACTAGAATGTGGGAACTTGTCATGCCAATCCTCATTATCTAGAGCTCGGTTTAGGCAACGTTGCACTCGTGTACGGTTATTCCCGCGATTTCCTACCCAGGACATATGGTTTCCAAAGTAAGAAAATTCTAATATTCTACAATCTTGGATCATTTGACGAAAAGGAAGAAAAGAAGACTCCAGGCGAACTCTTCCACCTTGTTTCTCGTCATTACTGATTATTTCATTAAAGTCCCCAATCATAAACAAGGGTCCACTACGTTCATTCGAGATATTAATCAATTTTTCCCAGACGAACTCTCTGCGATCTCGAATAGGGTCGCCATAAACAAAAGTCATGTAAACTTTAAACCCATCAATAGTAGCTTCAACGTCCAACATACGGTTGTCTGAAAACAAAATATCAACATTAAAATCGTTCATAAAAAATAAAGCTAATCCACCACTTGCGCCGAGGGGCTCCACGGTCTCCAACTTATCATAGCCTAGCTTCACTTGTTGCTCCAATAACACTGATCTCTGATTCTTCGTCTCCACAGGAATCGTAAACCAGGATGATACTTTTTATGTATCTCCTCAAGGCGTCGAACTGTGAGGTCATTCCCAATCCCTCTACAGTTCCAACCAAGAACCCTCAACATCGCTTACTGGGTGGGTTCTAGGACCCCACCAAACCTTCGTTTCCGGTAGAACTGCGATTTCGAGAAATACTGACGCCTTTAGATGGAATACTTTTACTCTACGGAAAAATACTACGAGGAACATACAGTTCCGAACACGTAGATGTTTTCCCAGAAGCGATAGGAAATTTTTTCCTTGGGGATCCCAGACGGAGAATTTGTTCTTTCTTTTCTGGTATCGCAAAAATGGTATTTTTAATAGAAGGAGGCTTTGCCGTAGAATGAACTCGCTTGGGTCTTTTAGACACATGCTCCTCAATAGTCGTGTCGCTGCTCTTTTCCTTAGCTTTATCAAACACCTCACTTTGAATCACCACCTGTGGCCGAGCTCCAGACTCCGCCTGAGGCGCCACACTCTTCTTCATCTTATCATGTTCCCAATCCTCCCCTAACAAATCATCATCATCCACCATCTTATTTGTTCCTGGCAAAACAAAATTACTATTTTCCTTGCCCTTCAAATTACTCATCACACCACTAAGAGGGTTCGAGACCTTCTGGCTCTCATTAGATCTCTTGTGGCGATTTTAGATTTTCCTTTTTTTTGACACAAGAGGTTCTTCTATTACTCAAAGGACTTGAGGTGTTGCGGCAAACCACACCGGAATAGAACAACCCACAAACGAAAAGATAGAAGTCTGTAATCTAGCTAACCTGGCTAAAAGATCTGCTTCTGTATTCGACTGTCGTGGAACATAAATTAGCTTGAAAGATGGAAAAGACGCCTTCGCCCTCTCGAACTCCTGTAGCTCCGTCGCAAAGGCTGGCCACTCATCAGGCTTTACAATCATACTCAAAACATCCAAGTTGTCTGTACCGAAATCCTGGACCTCCAAATGAGCCGTCGCGCTCTGCATTGCCCAAATCAAGGCTTCGATCTCCGAATGTAAAGGGGACAGTCGCCGAAATTGATTGCAAGATCCCAGGAGGGTGCAATCTCCAGTGTCTCCAAGCAAAGACTAGCCCATCCCACTATGAGTGTCCGACATCTTCCAGGATCCATCAACCAGGCAAATGTTACGCAAACATAAGGTTTGCGTAGCTAAATCCTGTGTTGGCGGCGAGGTCGGTAACTCACGAATCGCCTCCCACGCACGCCATTCAGATATAGCACGACTAAGAAGATCTGGAGCTTCCCGTGTAATCCCCTGAAACAGCCTTCATTTCGCGCCTTCCATATAAACCACAATATCCAAAGATAGGATTCATGTTCATCTAGAATCTGGCTACCCGTCGGCCAAAAAAGGTAAGCCAAACTACTATACACACTGGAGGTTGGGAATACGCCTGGCTGTAAAAGCGAAGGAACTAAGGCCCAAACCTGAATCGCTGAAGGACACTCAAAAAAAGCATGGAAAATGGATTTCTCGGGAGCTCCACAGAGTGGACAAAGATCCACACAATCTATCCCTCGTTGCACCAAATTCTTAGTCACAGCCAGGAAACCAGACTATTGAAGTGTGATTTTAGTTATTGTTACACTTTAGTTTATTCTAAAATATAATCATTATAGTTATTGAGATTCTTAATAAATTTTTCATAAAAAATATCGTCGAACAAGATTGAATCAGATCATACCATATTAACCTATGACCCAAGCTATCCTGGTTGGGTTGCATAAAATATCATAAAATATAATCATTATAGTTATTGAGATTCTTAATAAATTTTTATCGTCGTACAAGATTGAATCAGATCATACCATATTAACCTATCACCCAAGCTATCCTGGTTGGGTCGCAGGTTCGGTTTTAAAATCATTGTTAAATTAAAACAAAAATCGCAAGTAAAACAAGAGGAAAAATTGAATAATCAATCGAAGAAAAATAAAATTTCGTAAACGAAGAAGTTCTTCTTCTCGATCTCTTGGTGCTCGAGAGAAAGAGAGCACATTGGAGAGAGAATTTTCTTGGGAAAGAAAACGAGAGTGAGGAGGATAAAGAAAGATCAGCGTGTCTTCTTCGTCGAACTATCAGGTAATCTGAATGCGATCCTGGGATTTCTCAGATTTTGACATCGTAAATCCAAGAAAATTTTTGTAATTCGTTTTGTGATTGATCAAATAGGAGAAAAAAAATTCATTGAAGGTGTTTCGAATTGCGTATATGTTGTATAGTTGAAAATTTTAGTTATAGATCTTAGTTTCTGTCGTTCTTTGTTTGGATTACTTCCAGAAGTTCTTGCTCAGGGGATAAGTCTAGTGGTTTTTAGGGTGAGGTTCCGCTGTAATCGGAAAAATTACTGATGCAATCAAGTATTTGCATAGAGGGAAGAAGGTGATCTTTTTATTGTTGTGGAAATGGATGATGTTGCTGGTTTACAAGAGGCAGCTGGAACTAGATTTAGCCACTTTGAATTAATCGGAAGAGGATCGTTCGGCGATGTCTACAAAGCGTAAGTATCTGATACATCATCACTGCTTTTTTGTGTGTAAGTGAGTGCCACAGAATGTAAAGAGTCATAATTCTTTGACTATCTTCATTGATGTAACCATAAATGATGACAAGGGATCTTAGGTTCATCCAACTCTTTACAATGAATTTACTCTCATCATGTAACCTTGTAGACCTTCTGATATCACAATCATTAGTTATTCCTTGGCAAGAATAGAGTGGTACTAACAGATTTGCCTTCCTATAAAAAAGCCATGAAAACATTTTTTCCGGTATTCTTTTATTTTATCATACGACAATCCAGTTGTGTGAGCATTAATTTGACATTTCTTGCTAGAAAGAAATTGGGAGTTGGTTGTTCTGTTGATATCAGTTGGAAAACTTTTTTTATGTGGTAGAAATATCACCGAAATCCAGCCTTGATCTAGGATAATCTGATTTTGAAATTATTTTCTCATCTTTTCCTGTAAGGCTGAGTAGAACAGTTGTGTTTGCCTTATTCATGCTGAGCTGTTGCCTCTGTTTATCAGGTTTGATACGGAGCTAAACAAAGAAGTTGCCATTAAAGTTATCGATCTGGAAGAATCGTAAGTACTCGCGTTTTTAGGACTTTTGGACATTTTCTTCTTTGCTCTCTAATAAAATTGAAACATTGGTATTCACAATCTTGTATCTGTTACATGTTTACGATTCTCCAAAGCATTAATCTGTATTTGATTTTCTCTGTAAGATAGCTCTAGTTTTCAGCTGTAGTATCCTTGTCTCGAGAATACCACAATGCTCAGTGCCCTTCTCTAACTGGCCCTTTTACTTCATATCTGACAGAGAAGACGAGATTGAAGATATACAGAAGGTATCTCTTGGATTGATGGTATATCTTTTGTTAGTATTAGCAATGCAAGATTGTCATGTTGACATGTCTTTACTAATCTCAGGAAATTTCAGTATTGTCTCAATGTCGTTGCCCATATATTACGGAATACTATGGTTCTTACCTTCACCAGACTAAGTTATGGATCATCATGGAATACATGGCTGGCGGTTCAGTTGCTGACCTTGTATGTTATTACCATTCTTTGCTGAGTTGAGAAATTCATTTTTTGTGTGATTCACACATCTCTGTGGAATCTTATTCTTTACTTTAATTTTACGAATTATAATCTCAAAACAATATTGTGAGTGTAGCTTCAACCAGGTCACCCATTGGATGAAATTTCAATTGCTTGTATTACGCGTGATCTACTTCATGCTGTTGAATATCTCCACTCCGAGGGAAAGATCCACAGAGATATCAAAGGTTTTCTCTGCTGAAATATTTTAGCATCTTATGACATTTCTTGATCCAACTGTATTCTCATGGTTTATTCATTGCATGCCAATTTTTTCTTTGTATAATTTCAGCTGCTAATATTTTGTTGTCCGAGAATGGTGATGTTAAGGTATTCTCTTTTTTCTTTTAGTTAATCAAACTCTTAAATTTCATTTATGTCAGAGTGGCTTAGCTGATCTCCAACTTATTTTATTGTATCAGGTTGCGGACTTTGGTGTGTCGGCACAACTGACCCGGACAATATCAAGGAGAAAGGTGATTCTCTTTTTATGCTAATGAAACTCTTGATTATGTATCGTGTTTCTTTCTCCATGATTTATTGTCTTAAATATTCTAGGAATTAGGATCTTCTTAAATAGGCCCACTCACTTTGCTACCTTTTTTGCAGTTTCAGTTCCCATGATCT
The DNA here is from genome assembly GCA_900406275.1 of Anastatica hierochuntica. Lineage (NCBI taxonomy): Eukaryota > Viridiplantae > Streptophyta > Magnoliopsida > Brassicales > Brassicaceae > Anastatica > Anastatica hierochuntica. The sequence goes on from OVAN01000568.1 coordinate 24,979, forward strand.
ATGTCACAGAATTTTGTGCATGCTTTTCCATAGTCTATTAATTTTCTACAATTGCTGAGGATATATTTTTTATTATGTTTTAGCTCTTCCCTGTGATGGTTTAGTGTTAATAAACAACTGTCTGGGTTGCATTTGCTAATAATATAAAATTGGACAGACATTTGTAGGAACACCATTTTGGATGGCACCAGAAGTGATTCAGAACTCAGAAGGTTATAATGAGAAGGTATATTGTTCATCACCCGTAACTTTTTCGTTGTTCTAGCTTAACCGATCTTCTGTATATTTCCTGGATTTACTTGTTTCGTAGCCCTTTCTAATATATTCTCTTCTGTTACTGGGTTGGTAAATCGTTTTCAGGCAGATATATGGTCTCTTGGGATAACAATGATCGAGATGGCAAAAGGAGAACCTCCCCTTGCTGACCTTCATCCTATGAGAGTGCTTTTTATCATTCCCCGAGAAAGCCCTCCGCAGGTTTCATATTTCTAATTTTAAGTTTGGACAAGAAGGGATTCTTAGATGGTTGGAATGCATAGTTTGAGAGAAAACTGAATGATTGGAATGCATGGTTTGGCACGAGCTAAGTATTTAATGTTTTGTATTTCCTCTGCAGCTAGATGAGCATTTTTCTCGCCCTTTGAAGGAATTTGTTTCGTTTTGCTTGAAAAAGGCTCCTGCTGAGGTACTTGTAGTGCCGTTTCTGAGCTTTATTTTCAGCAGTGGCATGCCAATATCTCTCACTCGACTCTCTCATTACTTTCAGAGACCAAGTGCCAAAGAACTTCTAAAACATAGATTTACAAAGAATGCTAGGAAAAGCCCAAAACTTCTTGAGAGAATAAGGTGTGATGTTTATTTTTGTCAATAGTGTTGGTTTGTGGTTCCAGTTTATGACTCCGCTTGTTTATTTGTATGACAATAACTATATGGTTAGATATGTAGATGCTTTTCCAATGATTCGTTTTTCGATCTGCTTTATGCCTAAAGGGGAAAAAACAGGATGATTCTTATGCTGTCCTGTTCTTTTGTTTGAAGAGAGCGGCCAAAATACCAAATAAAAGAGGATGAAGAGATTCAAACGAATGGTCCACAATCCCCTGCTGAATCATCTGGGACTGTTAGAGTGGCTAGAGATGAGAGAGGCCAGGGAACTAGGTTGGATAAATAGTCTACTCTTAGGATTTCTCTCTCTTTCTTGTTCGTCAAAATGTTAAGAACTTGTAGCAACAGTTTTCAGGTAAAAACTGTCAAAAATGCTGGGTGGGACTTTAGCATTGGGGGTTCTCAGGGTGATGGAACTGTAAGATCTTTAAAACCTCCACAAGCTAGGGAAAGGCGCCAAGAAGTTAGTTCAAACCAGACTTCTCAAAAAACAGCGCGGGCAAGTGGTAGTTACTTGTCTTCCACTTCGGGTGCTTCAGTTCCCGAAATTTCTGAAAGACGTTTATTTAAAAGAGATCCATATCAGAATGAATCTCAAGAAGACGTAAGATTCTTTAACTCTTATGTGCCTAGATGCATCATCTCTAACTTGTGACACCACTATTTCTTATTAGCAGACATTGCACTGAAAAGTTTTATTAACGTATGATCTGATGTGTTTCAAGTTATTGGGTTAACCATGTTGAGTTTGATTTTTGTTCGTTTTACTTGGAGATATTGTACCCTGGATTATCGATATGCTGTAAAACAATTGGATAGATCATAATACTTCTCTTATCCTTGTCATTCTGAATTCTCAGGATGATTCATTTTCCGGAACTGTTGTCATAAGATCTCCAAGAAGCTCTCGGTCATCATCCATTTTTCGTGATCAGAGTTCTGGGGTACTGGTAACTTTTCCTCTTTTTTTCTTATATTAAGCAAGTCAGTGTGCTGTTCCTTTTGTCCTGTCTCGCTGTTCCAACAACCAGGATATCTGATTGCAGTTCTGTGTAGTCTACCAGCAGGTATACGTCTTTTGATGATGCTTCGACAAGTGGAACTGTTGTTGTCCGTGGGCAGACGGATGACTCTGGATCACCTCGAACCCCAAAATCTAGACTAGGGCTTCAAGAAAGAAGCTCCAGTGCCTCAGAAGATAGCATAGCAAATCTTGCAGAGGTTGTTTAAAAATTTATCCTTGTGAGATTCTCCCTGAAATTGAAATTTATTTTCATGTCTTATTCATTTTTTCTTTCTTTCTCAGGCAAAAGTGGCACTTGAAGCAGGTTTTCGAAGAGGGAATGCTAGGGAAAGACTTGGTAATGGGAAGGTTAACAAAAGAAGGGAACATGAAACAGATACTTCTGATTACGTGAGGTTAGTGTGTGTGTGTATACTAACCTTCTCCTTGTCCTATGATTTTCTGGTAATTTCTGACATGAAGCTGTTACCTTTGCAGAAATCCCCGCGGTCATTCTAATAAGCAAAAACCTTCCATAAGATCGCAACAAGCGAGTGATGATGAAGATGACTCTGAATTGGCATCATCGTCTGCATCGTTTTCTCTCCTGCTCTTACCATCCTTGAAAGAGGTGAGCTCCTCTATAATCCATGAAACCTTTGGCATCTTCCTTCTCTGAATGATTGAGGAGAGTTGTCTTCAGTTTTGAGAAAGAAAGAAAAAAGTTTTGTTTTGAGTTAGAAGCTGCAAATGATGTAGGCTCTTGGGGGTGACGACTCAAAAGGACCTATTGGACATAGAGTTTTGAGATCACTACTGAACATGGAACGCGAGAAGCCTGGTTCTTGTGATGCTTTTATTGCTAAAATGATTGAACAGTTAGGAAGGTATGTAAAACTCTAAAAGAACACACACACACACGCACACTTGCATACATTATCAAGTCATGTTATTGTGAATATTCTGATCTAATGAACCAACACCGACATACAGCACAAAAGAAGTCTCAGTGAAAGAAGTGCAAGACATGGCACACCGTGTGTTCGGTAAGACAACGGCCAATGATGCGGAAAACAGAAGAAAACAAGCCACCAAAGAGTTTACTTCCAATACAAACGTTAGCCCACTTGGAAGATTCTTATTCTCAAGGTTTGTCTGATGATGATAAGCATTATATTTTCCTGAATTTGGAGCACTCCAAAATCGTAAAAACAGATTGATGATAACTTCAAATGGTTATTGTTCTTTGTTTGCAGATGGCTAAGTCAAACATCGCGTGATCTTAACCCAGGTTGAGATACGCACAAATGACAGAACATAAGAATGGTGTTTGTGTGTGTGTGTGTCTTTTACATTCATTGATGCATTGAATTTTGGTATTTATGTTTATAATTTTCTAGCAGAGAAAGTTGTATTTATGAATTATAAGTTCCTTTTGTTTCATTTTCCCTTCCCTTCCCTCTTTGGACTCTTATATTTTTTCTTTATTTTCTCCTTCCTGTTTGTTTTTCCCCCAAAAGGAAGCATATTCTTAATTAATAGTATAATTAAGGGCTTGCCTTGATCTGTGACAATATTTAATCACTTTAACCAGTTCATTTTAAATCGTTACTCATTAGTTTTGTTTTTTTCTTATGAAAGTCAACTATCTTTCTGTTTAGCGTCTTCCATCGCCTCAACTCTCATTTCTCATGAGTATGGCTTTAGAGTAGTCCCTTGGGATTTTTGTTTCAGATTTTTTTTTATCTCAAATAGCTCCGGTTGTATTTTTTTTTTGTTGGGAGTTTTGAAGCAATTAGAACTATTTGGAGATTAAGGAACTTAGGACTGGAGATGAGATTTACAAACTTTTCATATAGCTCATTGTTGTGGATCTCAGTTTACATCTTGTTGAACTTTATGGTGTTTTTATTGTGCTATCCCAACAGTTTACCTTTAATAGGTAATATGGTTGAGATGCTCTGAAAAAAAAAAATAAAGAGATTAGAAGGTCTGTTTATTGGAGTTTTGGCAGTTGGAATATTAATAAGAAAGTTTTTATGAAAAGTTTCTTTGTTGAGATCCTCCTATTTGATATCTTTGATTGAAGTTGCTCTATTTGTATCTTGGTTAAATTTGGTTGCTCCTTAGTTAAGTAGATGCAGTGATAAATTTGGTTTGTGGTCAGTCATTGGGATGACAACACTTGGGTAAAAGAAAGAACAGAACATTGAGAAAATCTAGATTACGTCTTCATGTCCAGAAAAACAAAATCAGTGTAGCTAATTACGCTTATGTTACTTTCGTTTACTAATATTGTAACACCCGGTTTCCAACATCATGGTTCATTTTCAGAATTCTCAGTTTTTTTTTAAACCGAACTTTAACCTTCCTATTTAAACTCATTTTTTGTAAAACCCAAGTCATTTTTCTTCCTTTCTTTTCTTGGAGCCGTCGATCAATATCAGAGAAATAGACTGAAAAGTTTTCGAAATCCAAAGAGAAAGAGTGAGAAGAAAGAAATGAAGAAAAAAGGGAAAACGATGCAGTCCCTGTAGAGACAATTCGACATGTTGTGGGAAAAAGGAAGAACGGCCGATCAAATTGACGATTTTCGATCTAATTTTTCTACAGAAGGTAACCAACTCTTTGAATCAACATTCTCCAATTTACGGATCATGATTTCGTGGAATATTCTAAGAGTTATCGTCATTCTACTGAGGGCTATTGAAGCAGATCGCGAATCCGATCAGAATGTGCGTGGAGGAAGTTTCTGCGATCAGCGTCTGATCGGAGTAAAATTGAAGCATATGTTATAGGACACCATGGCTTGATTCTGATCGTTCGGATAGAAGCTAACTGTCAGTTTTTGTTTTATGTCTTCATTTTTTCGAGTCCTCTAATCTGCCAGTTTTCCAGATATGTGTTGTTTGAGTGTAAAACATGTTTGAGTCGTTTAGAAGTGTTTCCAGGAGTTGATCATCTCTAGTATTGATGTAGGGACTCATATGAATCCACTGGTAAAAGGAAAACCAGTTCCAGATTCATATGAGTGGAGAAACACATTCCAGAAGTTGATGCAACGAATCTGTCGGCGTCAGAAAGAAACTGAGAAGCTCCGAATTCAAAGTTCCAGAGAGTTTTGAACGTTCCCGAGAACATTGTCTCTCTCGATAAGTGAAATTGTCGTTTCCATATATGACAGGTCTCCATATTTGGAAAGTTTCCATTTTAGAAAAGTTTCCTTTTCGGGCAAGTTTCCTTTTTGGAAAATTTTACGTTTATGGCAGGTTTCCATAAATGGAAAGTTTCTGTTTTTTGTCGGTTCTCGGGTAAGGTCTAACCTCGGGTTTTCTTGGTCCAGGTTTCTTTTTCCGAAAGTGGGTCATCATCCTGACAAATAGGGAGTTTGTGGTTGGTGTAGTTAGAGTCCCAACGGTGCTTCCGGTGGAAGAGGTTCAAGCTAGGGTAAGAATGATGGAGGATCAACTTGGGGTCAAAAGGATGACGACGAATCTTCGTGGGGTAAAAGCTCAAGGGGCGGATCATTAATCAACCAAGCGGAATGTTATCCATGTAGTCAAGGTGTGAAGTTCTCGATCTCTGCTGATCTCGGTAGTCGTTTAATTATGTTAGTCTAGGGCTAAACCGGCTAGTGCCCAACTATAAGTCTTGGCACAAATAATATCTATGTATTATGTATTGCTATGACATAAGGTCTTATACGTCTAAGTTTGATTGATTGTTGGGTCGGTAACTCGAGCCTAGGATAGATATTGAATATTGATCACCTAAGTTGTTAAAATGAAAACATCAGAGGTAACCGGTATTGCTTGAGAATTACGCAAGAGTGTCATAAAATTAGTTTAATATTGTGATATGGTTCTATAAGCTGGATAGTCGCCTATCCAATTAACGGGTGTGATGCACCCCGCGCTGAGGCGTCTCGGCGATCAGTGAAATGGTTAAGTGCCCCGACCAAAATGTCAGGGCGGGTTGCGATGAGTTATACTTTGCATGATGTTACCTTAGGTCGAGGAAAGGACTGGCCTTCGCAAGACATCAGTGTATCTGACCTAGGAAGAAAAGAATGGAACCGGGCGGTGGGGAGACCAACCTATGTGACCGTGTCGAGTGATGTATCGTGATTTTACAGATTTTTATGGGTGTTTTTAATCGAGAAAAGTTATTTTTTCCAAAGTATTATGTGTCCTTTTTGGGTCTTTGTTCTTTTTTGGGGGTTTCACATGTTATAAGTTCAAAATGAATAGAAGAACACGATATGACAGATTTATGAGCTCAAAGTCATTCTGGACAAATGGCGTGAAGAAGTTGGATCGCGAAATGAAGTTTCTGGACCCAACGAGCATGGATCGATCGATCCAAGGCATGTCACAAAATTCTGATTTTTAAATCAATTTCTAAACTGAAGAAAACCAACAGGATACTTGTAAACATAACTTAAACTCGTGATTTAGTTTTTATTATGTTTTTTGAGATTCTAAGCCACTTTGGAGAGTGTGCGAAAAAAAAAGCCACTTTGGAGAGCTTTGTAACCTTAGAGAGAAGTTATACTTCTGTACTTCGATTCAGAGAAGAATTTTGAACTCTATTCTTTCGTTTTCCTTTCAATACATTATTATATTTTCATCCAATTCATCTTGTGTTGATTTGATTTCCATGTGTGAGTAGTTTTCTTGTTGGGTTTAGGGTTTCTCACATAGGGATTTCATGATTCAGTGATAGTTAGGTTGTTATATTAGGGAATTATCCATTGATCTTCGTTTATATTTGTTCTTAATGCTTAAATTGACTTGATCACCTAGTTTATGAACTTAAGTCATTTAATGCACCGAAAGTGTTTGATTAAATGCCTTAAAGAAAGATAAATGAGCAAATTGTCGTAGACCAATGGAAACTAATGTGTAAGCAATTTGTGAACAAATTAATCCTGTTTAGAATGCATGTTTAGGATTCAAAACCCATCAGAATTTAGTGTCTAGGATCCTTAAACATAGATAGTCAGCGGTACGGAAGTAGGTTAATTATAACCTTGTGAATTGAGTTCAAGATGGCTCTTAATTGTTTCCCTGACAATATACATGCAATCTTGATGAAATGATTTCCCTGAGAATGTTATGTGCCCAGCGTTTTTCTCTGATTGATTTATAACCCACTTGTTTCATTGCTTTCTGATTGCTTGATTTCGATTGTTGCACCACTTTGCAAACTCCTCTTTTCGTTCCTAGCCCACTGTGATTCATAGTTTTTCGTGTGATCTTTGGTCTATATGGATTCGATCCCGAACCACTATAACATGCTTAACTCTAGGCTTGCAGTGATTTCTTGGGTGAAAACATGAGCTATCACTTGGAAAGAGTGACATGTACGTTGTGTGGTTTGGACAGGTCCACGTGAGGTGGGGCATGGGCTAAAATGCCACTTGCGTGAGTAATGAATTGGGGTTCTGATGTAATGCTAAAAAGGTTTTGGAAAAAAATTCAAAAACAGTGTCTTAGTAGGTTAGGATGCGTTTTGAAAAGTTTTCAATATGGTAGTTTGCTTGATTGGCACGGTAGGTCTTTTTTTGGGGTTTGGGTTTAGGTCTAGAATTTCAGGGTTTAGCGAGTATCGGGTGAGGCTGAGTCGAGTTCGTCCTCACTGGATAGCTTGTTTGAAAAGTCACTCGACCCTCTCTTTTTCTCTTTTTTATATTCTTGTTTTGGTGCAAGTTAGCAGGTTAGAAGTGACAGTTAACGGACAAGTTAGTGAATTTCAATCGGTTTTGGTTGTACCAGTTAGTGAACCCCTTGTACCCCGGGTCAGGGTCATTTCAAGTGGTATCTGAACCAGTTTAAAGGCCACTCAGGTTCTTACCCGAAGGGTCATAGTTTTTGAAAGCCAAAACATTTTTTAAAATTTTTTATCGTCGGTAACTATTACAGAAATTGGAAAAGAATTTCAAATCACCAACTCTAGCCTTAGTTTAACTTCTAGCTCTAGGGGTTTTTTGAGTTCCGAGGCGTGAGAGCATCAAGGGCGTGGGTTTCGAGACTTGGGCTACCGCAACAACTAGGAGATGTTTTCCAACACCATTGATCATCGGGATTGAGAAGTTGTGTTCGAAGCATATAAGGGAGCATCGAAGACAAGATCTAAATCTAGATTTAAAGGGATAAAATAGAGTCTCATAAGTTAGGATAGAGTCTTAGAATATATGTCAAGCTTTATTTATTTGCGTGTGCTTGCGATTCTATGTCCCAAAGTTTCCGAGTCGAGGTGTGAAGCAAAGGAGTGGTCCTCCTGAGGTATTGATAGCGTGCCAGGTTTCGCCCAAAAAGACACTACTACTGCAAGTGCACAGCGTAGATGCAATACTTCAGGTTATCGATCCCACAAGAACTAAGATCTTACACTACGAATTTCAAAATTAATTTAAGCTAAAAAAGAAAATAAAAGAGTTGTTTGATGAGTTTAAAAATAAAAGACATCGACTAAAAATAATTAAAAGGATGTCAATCAATGGGAAAAAACGTTAGGCACATAGGACATTCATAGAGAATCATGCATCATAAAGAAAACCGATTTTTTTAGGGATTAGAATTAAGAAACGTCTAGAACTCGAAAACACTAATTTAGATCCTCTCCACTTTCGAGGTCCGGGATTCTATACTAATTATCAAAGAACCTATATTTCGAATGGTATTAAAATAATTAGCATGCATTAAATAGACATAGGTTTTGATAAGTTCACTGAGCCAAGGCAATCTACTTTTGAAGCCTCCTCGAACTCAGCTTGTCAAAGATTTGGTTCAGGTGATTTAAAAATCTTTTGGAATTAAAATCTACCTATGGACAGACTACTAGATACGCAAATAGAGTAATCATGTATAAAGATCAACCGAGACAAAGACTATATGAATCTCTAATCAAATACTAGCATCTCATGAATACATGATCTCTTTGAGAAGCTTACAAACCTAACTAATGAACTAATATACATGGAGCACGAAAAACAGCAAGCAATCAATGAGAAAAACATTATTAAATAGATCAAGAGTAAATAAATCTTCTCTATGACAAAGTATGGAATGGATCTCTCTCAAGAACACTTCGAAACTTGAAGAACAAAAGAAAAGATCTCTCAAAGCTTTTGATGGCTTGCAAATATTTGTAAAAATTTGTGGCTCTCCCTTTCTAAAGGCTAAAAACAACTTATTTATAATAATAGTATGTCCTAGGGCGTCTTCGGTTATGTCTGTTCTTGCGGAATTAAATTCGGTTAAGTGAACCGAAAGTTATGACTTGAAATATGTCTTTGACCATGAAATGTCTCTGTGACCGAAGTGTGCCAAAAATGAGCACTCGGTCGGTGGTGAAAATTCCATCAGCCGGTCAAAGCTTCATATGTTGCTCTACTTGCTTCCTTTCCGAGACAGATTGATGTATCTTTGCTTAAATGGCTATAACTCCTCGGTAACAGCTCCAAATGACTTCAAACCACTTGCTTATGAAATCTAACTCAAAACTACAACTTCTATCTTATAACATGGCGATCTTTCTAATGCTAAGAATCTGTCCAGATTGGTAAAATGCAAAACTCAAGTGTTTGAGCCTTTGTCTTCATGATCCGTCAATGAAACTTACTTGGTAATATGAATGAGGTTCAATTAGCACGTTTTTCCATCTTTTTTGATGATTTAACCCGATTAGTCCCTAAAATCATAAATAAGAGAAAACTACCTCTAGAGGTCGAAAAAACATTAAAAATATGCAAATAAATATGTAAAAAGCCAGCTAAAAATGGTAAAATAATAGTGTTATTAACTCTCAGACTTAGCTTCTTGCTTGTCCTCAAGCAAAGAAAACCCAAGATTGAAAACGCGGAAACAAACCTTTGTTTTCTGAAACATTGCCTCGGGATCCTCTTAGTCATCTCCATACAGTAGCACCAGCATATAGAGATCAACTTCCACGTGCTCCCCTTTTGCTTAGCAACCATCACAATTTGAGCCAAAATTACAAAAGAAAACGGTATCTCCACTGGTTCTTATTAATTCTAAGGTGTGGTCTCATCGAGGGAATATCGATCTAAGAACAATTGACTCTTTACTCAATCAATTTTCCAGCCACCTAATCACCTTTGTAAAGTCCTATCTCTTTCTATTCTTATTCTTTAGAGGTTGATTTTTTCCTACTTTTGTAGGATATCATTTTATTTTTTCTATCAAACCCCTTTGAGTAATTTTTCCCTACTTTTCTAGAGTATCATTGTATTTTTTATCGATCTTTTTTCTATATTTTTTCTTTTCTAAATAAGCACAATTGGAACAAGTCTCCATGAGGCTCGAAATTTTTAAGATATATGCCTCTTTGCTCATTTAATCGAACCTTAAATCCAATTTATATGAAATAAATAGTATAAGGGATATTACCCACTAGGAATTAGTGTCAGGCCTGAAAGAGAAGTCTATCCAGAGTATACCAAGCCCCAAAATGAGAAATTAAATTCGTTTTAAGGGTGGAACCAGCTTTGAAAATCCAAGTCCTAATGGGACATGGTCGTCCTTATAGATCAATCCCCTTATAGATTTCCCTTCAGTAAAATCTGCAGTTAATAACTAATGTAGGAATAACACGAAAGTTAGCATAAAACCAAAAATTCCCAGCAACATAAGATCATATAATCCAACATGTTTTGACTCAACAAAAAATAAAAATGACTCAATAAAAAAAGTACATAAGAAAAAAGAAAACTTCATCAGTAACGGATAAATCCCCCGGACTTACCTTGCATCGTCTCGGTGCAAAAGCAATCAACGGTAGGGAATAGCAGACTCAATAAAATAAAAATAAAAATAAAATGAAAAGAAAACGACTCGAACAATAACACCTGATAAAGACTCAAAAGTCTTTAGAATGTGAATCATCCGGGGTGTGGCTGCTCACAACTACGTTCGGATCCTATGTGGGAGTGTATCCTACGTGGGCTAAAGAGTCACTTTGAGCCGTGTCTAATGTCTCAGCTGCATCATGTCCAAAGTTTGAAACTATAAAACTCTCTAAGTCTCCATCTTCAGCTGGCTCAGCTCTCTCTATGCGAGTACTCCTGAAGACTCTTGGTACTGCATGTTTCAGAACACGCACAACTCTGCTCATCATCCTCTCTAGTCGAACTCTCCTACTCCTCTATGTAGCTAGAGCAGCTCGAAGATCCTCTAAAGACTATATGTGGTACAAAATCTAAAGCAACCATGCTCCTAGGGAGTGATCCTCCTACTCGTGCAGCAGCCTTAGTGATAAATATGATATTCCCTCATTCCAAGGATGGGACACTTTGGAGATTTCCTGAAAATCTCAGAAGGAAAAGGGTCGAAAAGAGTATGACCTTCTTACAGAGATGGAAGTGATGAGCAAGGAAGAATGCAGCAAGTTGGCTCTGTATCGTGAAGAGGCATGAATTGGTAGGCGAAGGTCTCGATACCATGTATTCATCCCGCAAGATAGCGAGATTTAGCAAGTGCAGAGAGATCCAGCGATCCACTGCAATCCATAGGTGCCTCAGCACTCAAGTCTACTACTCTAGAAGTGAGAATAACAGTAATGATCTCTCAAAAATGAGACCTATAGCTAGGCTCTCTACTCTCTTTGGCAGTCTCATGCTTCACATATATCATCCTCCTAGCAATGTGAGCGCCATAATTGGCTCTCTGAAGACTAGCAACAAAAGGAGAGATGAGGATGAAGAACTCATCTCTAAATATTGAACTTTGCTGGTCCTACTGAAGATCCTCTGCGAAATGAGCCTATGCACATACCGAACCGCTGGATGTCCAATCTTGGCCTCCTTCGAATGTCTCGACCTAAGTGTCTCATTAGCAAATTGATCCCAAACGGTATAGGTTGCATGATCCGAGCTAAACTTGGCTTCATCTAAACATTCCAAGTGAAAAATCTCACACAACTCACCAATAGTCAAAGAGTAAGAGGTACCTCTAACCGAGAAAGTGAGAACTCCATCTTGAGCCTTAGCTCGTTTTTCCTTGGGATATGAGAGCTCAATAGTGTTAAGGAACTCCATGGTAAGCTCCTCATAGACCGGGAAAGAACTCTCTACAAAAGCTCTCAACTTCAAAGCATCCAAGAACCAAGTGACATCTCTTGTCAATCCTAAAACATCAAATGTTGGCAAGTGAATCTTCAATGGAGCTTGAACCTTTATGGTTGGAAGGCTGCCCCATAATCGAAATTTGGATCCAAACTTAGTCCAATAACTCTTCTTCTTGGTTTCGTAGGTGCCAAAACTGTAAGCTTAAGTCCTTTAGCTCTTGATTTTCTTTGCTTCTTTGGTGGTGGAGACTTTGGCACATCATTTATGATTTGAGAAACCGGAACAAAAACCATCTCCTCTCCTTGTGTCTCTTCTCTATTCCCCTCTGATTCATCACTCAAAGTAGCTTCACTCTCACTAGCAATATCCATTCCATGCTTCTTTGTTACCTTCTTTGAATCCTTCTTAGTAGATGTTTTCAACTTCTTGGATTTTCCGGGTTTAGAAGGATTGTTTGGGTCTTTAATATTCAAAGCTCGTTCCTTTCATACAGCTATCCTTGTTGATTTCCTCACACTCTCCTCATTATCCATTCTTGAATATCCTACAAGATCAAAACTCAAAGAGAAGATGAGTCTCTTGAAAACTTCAAAGAGAATCCATATATGTTCTTAAGCAATTTTTAATAGCAAAGAAACATCTAAATGATATGACAAAAACATCAAACAAGTAAGAACTCAAATTTCTCAAAAACTCAAAGTGATTTTCGGATTCAACATACTAAGCCAAAAATCATCACCAAAAATTTTGATTTTGTGGTCAAATGATGTAAAATAACTAGCATATCCTAGTTATACATAAGGAAATGGCTTTAGAACAAGCAAATTTATCAAATTTAGACACTAATTTTAGGAATTCTCAAAATTCAAAAATTTGAAATTTCAAAATCTAGTGAAAACAAGCTATTTAACATGTTCTAAGTGTAATCCATGAATCCAACAAGCTTTTATAAGGGAAATCTCTAATAATAAAGCTAAGAAAAGCCTAAATCTAAGAAATGTATAAAAATCCCAAACTTGTAACTTTAAGAGAAAGAGAGTTTAAGAACATACCTTGATGCTTGAATGATGAAAGGAATTAGATTCTTCAATGGAAATCGATTTAACTTTAGTAGAAGAACAAAGGATTTAAGGTTTTTGAGATTTTGTTCTTTAGCGTTCTAAGACTTGTTAAAGAGAAAGAGATGATGTTTTAAGAGTTTTAGATCCAAAACTACTAAAGTGAAAACCAAAAACTTGTCTTTCCTTCCTTTTCTTTAGAAATTGGTTTAGTATTTTAGGGGAAATGTAAATATGGGGTTTTGGACATGAAAATTTAAAAATTGAACCACTTACCTCTAGGACCGGTCGAGGGCCACTTTTTGGCACGGTACAGCCCGTGGGAACCTTTGCACACCGGTCATGGGAGTCGCGGACGGGCCTTACGGCCGTGTGACCGGCCGCGTGTAAATCCTCGGCAGAGATCTGGTCCTGGGAGCCACGCCGACCGGTTGTGAGCTCCAGCAGAGGCACGCGGTCCAGGCACACGTCTATGGACACCGGTCGCGTGTCCTGACATGGCATACACCGGTCCTGGAGCATTCGGCGGCCTGTCAGGACGTGTTCTGGACCCTATTGTATTTTTCCGTGGCCGTTTCGCGTTTTGGTCGGTCGTTTTGAATTCTGGATGGTCGGTTAGTGTTTTAGGATGTTCTTTTTGGTACCAAAATGTTTTTAAACATTTTTGACGGATGATTTTCCTGAAAGGATTAAGATACGACCCTTTAGACGTTCTTATGTTCTTGAGACATCTTTTTGGCCGGATTAAGAACTTGTTTGGATAGCTGGTTATTGTTGCTCGAATCTTTAAGCTCACATGATGAATTTTTAGTACACCAACTTGATTCTTAACCAAGCTCACTGGCTAGCCGGCAAAGACATAATGTTAGCCAAAAATTAAATTTTAAAAAATCAAAATTCTAACAGGTTGTTTTGTTCATAATGGTCACTTTGCTCAGGCATCTTCGATGGTTTGAGTTGATTTGCTTGGCGGGTACATGAAATCTCTATGTTTCCTTTTTTAAAAAACTTGATCCTCCGGGAAACTTTTGATTTTGACCGTTCCAAAGTCGTTTTCTCTCGGGCATGTTTGGGGTATGTTTACCTCTTTTGGTACTGTTTAAGGCCCTCTGGGATATCTCTCAGTATTTTAGTATGATCGAATGGTTGCATTTCTCAAGCTTGTTCTTCTTGGTTCTTCATGATATAATCACGTTGTTCCAAGAATTTTTGATTTGAGGATTTAGCTTGATTGGCGGTCTTTAAATTTCTTCTTCAGTGTAGAATGAATGTTTGGAATGGTCCAGGAGATGGTTTAGACGATTTAGATTTGCTTTCTTGCCAAAATTGAAAAACTGATTTTGAAGCATTTTGCTCCTGACACCGGTTGATTGCAATATTGTGGAACGTTCCTATATTTTGGCAGTCATCACCCAATCTCAACAACTATCAAGTTTGTTCTTGAGTCCTAACTTTTTTGTATTTTTCTTGATTTTCTAAAATCTTGCAAAAAACAAAAACTAATTATTAGACATATAAATAAGTCCTAAAAATTAAAATTAAAAATTAAAACCATGTGGGTTGTCTCCCACAAAGCGCTTGTTTTGAGTCTTTAGCTCGACTCCTTTCACCTTTTAGGCATATGATCGGTTTCCACTAAAAGAATTGTAGTTCCTTTAGCTTCTTGAGTCTCTAGAATTAGTGGTGTAGAGGGTGATTTAGGATCATCAAGCGTGCCTCCAATAGCTTCATAGATCACAGTTGCCTTCGGAATAGCTTAAGAGTGTTCTCGAGCTTCTTTTTGTACATTTCATCGTTCTTCAAATCACCAACGGGGATTCAAATCTTGACTTTGGCATAGGACATTGGCAACTTGTAGACCTCTTCCTCTTCTTCATCCACGTCCAATAAAGGGTCAGTTTGTACTTTGATGGCACAAGAGTCTCTCTTTGCATCCGTTTTCGCCGGTTTTGAAGGAATTGGCGTTTTGATGGATGTCGCTTCTTTATTTGAGACTTTTTGTGTCTTGTGGCTATCTCCAGGGTCTATAATAACCTTCTTTTCCTCCAAAATAGCTTCATTTGGTTTGGAGTTGTAGCTCACAATAGGTTATTAGACTTGCTTGTTCACTCTTGCTTTTTTGGGTCAAAAAACTTGTTCACTCTTGCTAAGCAAATCCTTTTGTTCGGGAAATCGAAAATTGCTCCAGCAATAGCTAACAATTAGGATCCAAAGATCAATGAATTTTTCTTACCTCCTTTAGTAAACACGACTTGAAAGTCAGTAGGTATGAGAAATCCTCCTACTTCAAACAAAACATCCAGCAAAAATCCATACGGTGTGGATGTAGACATATCAGCATACTCGATAGAGATTTGATATGGCCGAAAGTTTGAGAGCCCTAAGTCCAGAGCCATGTTTACTGACATCATATTCATATTAGCTCCAGTATCACATAAGCAATAATCAATCGTAACTTTATTATTGAGCAAGGAATGATGAACTTTCTTGGGCATTCGATCTTCCCTAAAGGAATAGTCTTGAGTCTCTTCTTGTATGCTCTCTTAGATTCATTTGGTAAATGACTCAAAGGTGATCTCCCTTGAGAATTGAGGTCTTGAAGAGGTGTCTTAGTAGTAGACACGACCTCCATAGATTCCCTTAAATTGGCGACCTTGCAGAAGGATTTCGCCGAGTTTTCCTGATTCTTGACAGTTTTCACTTGTTTTAGTGATTTGAACTTCAAACTTCTGGACATGAGTAACAATGGCTTCATAATTTGTTGTAAGATCATTTTAGATGTTTTCCAACCTCTCATTAACCTCCTTGTGGTTTTATTTCATCTCTTGAGAGATTCCTTCAGCATATCCTCAAGCTTGCTCTCCTGCAGATTCGATGCATTGGCTTGAGGATAAGTGAATGGTTGCTTCACTTGGTTCATTCCTTTGTTAAAAAGTTGTTTCTTAGTGATGTGTCAATATTTTAGTGGTTTTTACTACGGTTTTTACACGAGATATATGGTTTTTAGTATGTACTCGGATTGTTTTGGCGCGGATTTGTGTTCTTTGTTATTTTTACAGGAATCGAGCTTGAATGTGCGAAAAGAATGTATTTTGGATGGATTTCAAGCGTCGAAGGAAGTGTTCATGAAAAGTTGGAAAAATACCCTCAAATTAGGACAAGGATTGACGATCCATGTCTATGGATCGGTCGATCCCTATCACGAATTGCGGACCGATTTTACGAAAAACCAGACCAAACTTCTTTCAAACCAGATTGCTATCAAAAGACCTAGACTCATGTTTCCTGTTTCATTATGCACTTTTACATACTTTTAGAGGGCAGAGATTGATTTGTAACCTAGGGAGAAGAAGCTTCTTTGTTTTTCGATTCAAGAAGTTTTCGGAACCCTTTTTCTCTTGTTTTTGCTTAATACAGTCATGTCTCTCTTATTTGATTTGTGTTTATGCAATTACCATGAGTGAGTATTCTGTTCGTTGGATTTAGGGTTTTCACATAGGGATTCACGAATTATTGATATAGAATCGCATGATTAGGGATTTAATCTAATGGATCTTCATCTATGATCGTTCGTAATGCATGAAATTAAATTGATCACTTAGTTTCTGTTCTTAGGTAATTTAACGCCTGGAAAGTGTTTGTTTAAATGTCTGAAAGAATCTTATATGAGCAATTCTTCTTAAGCCAATGGAAGTTGGTGTTTAAGTGAATTGTGAACATATCAAATCTGTTAGTAATGCATGATTAGAAATTGAGGGTCAACGGAAGTTAGTCTCGAGATTTCTAATACATAGAGAGCTGATACTACGGAAGTAGATCAGTTCTAAATTAGAATTTGAGTTCAAGACGGTGCATAACTTGTTCTCTAGTCTATAATTTGAATCAACAATGAATCGTTTCCCTGAGAATACCTGATGCCCAACACTGATTGATTTTACAACCCTTTCGTTGCTGCTTGTTTTTTTTGCTTTCTTAATTTCGTTTATTTACATAATCTCAAAAGACATCTTTTTGGCCTTAGCCCGCTGTGTGATCTGATATTTCTTCGTGCTACCTTTGGTCTCTGTGGATTCGATCCCGAACCACTACGACGTGCATCTGTGCGCTTGCAGTGTTATCTCAGGCGAAAACGTAAGCTATCACTTAGGCTGGTTGTTAGGAATTTTGAGGCAAATAGTACTGATCTTGAGGGTTCTCTATATTATTTTTCTGGTGGACATATTTGAGTTATTTCAGTATCCTTGGCTTGGTTGTATCCCTTGTTTCCGAAATTTCCACCAATGTAGTTCACTTCTTCCTCATTTTCCTCTGTTCCGTCTTCTAAATACTCCATATTTGGATTCTTGTTGGCGTCCCCAATGGTCTCGACAGCATGTACTCCACGTTAATCTTTTCGTAGTTGAGAAATCATTGTCTTTAACTCTGAAATTTGTGCGGCTTCTGTTAAATGGTTTGATCCACGCACGTTTGTATCATAAATAGGACCACTATTGGTATCACTAGCAGCTAGATTCTTGATCAAAAGATTGGCTCCAGGCATAGATTTAGTCATAAAGCTCCCATTGTTGGCCGTGTCTAGAGAAAGCTTGTACTTATGGTCGATACCATTGTAGAAGATGTTTCATAGATTTCCTTCAGAGAAACCATGGTTTGGGCAGTCCCTTATGTACTCCTTGAACCTTTCTAATGCTTCATAAAAGGATTTTGTAGGTCCTTACTGAAAACCAGAGATTTTGCTTCTAATGGAGCTTGATCTCTGCTTAGTGTAGAATTGGTTCAGAAATGCACCTTTATATTCATCCCAAGTAGTGATAGATTGTGGTGGCAGTGACTTTATCCATCTAAGAGCCTTATTATTTAGTGAGAATATAAATATCTTACACTTAAAGTAGTCCGGTGGAACTCCATTTGTACGTGTAGTACTGAATATCTTTTCAAATGTGTCGATATGGTCAAGTGGATGTTCTGTGGACAGTCCATAGAATTGATTTTGCTTCACCAAGGCTATGATATGAGGTTTAATCTCAAAATCATTTATTTGAGGTTGAGGAGGATGAACTGGATTCCTATCTAAGAAGAATGCATCAGAAGAATCGAGATCTCCAATAGTTTGAGGATGGCGAGGCTGATTCTGTTGAGCTCGTCCTTGAGGGGGTTGATTCTGAGGTAAACCTTGGTTAATAAAGGCTTAAAGTAGTTGTGGGATTTTTTGTAATCCAACTAAATTCCCAGGTGGAATTTTTTGTGGATTATCCACTCGAACATGTGTGTTTCCTCTTCTTGGTTGGTTTTTTGGAACGGGGGCAACACCAAGAGGTTTTTGTGGGTTTCCTTGGACTCCTTGAAGTCCTACAGCAGCAGGTAAGTTGGCATGAGGTGGAAGAAGGGCAGCAGGGGCGACGACAAGTCCATGGCCAGCAGCTACGTCTTCTTGTTCAATGAACATGATTTGATTGTCCACAAGATGTGGTTGTCCGTGAGGAGGATTCTGGTTCGGATTTTCTATAGCAGCTTATATTTCTCTCCTTTGTCTCATTAAGGTACATTCAATGATGTCAATGGGAGGATTGGATGTAGATGGGTCGTCCAAAGAAGGTCTCCTTTGCATAAAACTTGAAAAGAAAAAAACGAAAAAGAAGTAAAAACTGAAAATAAAAGCGTTCTAGACTAAAATCAATAAAGAAAAGTTAGTAGGTAATGAATCAAGTTCCCCAAAAATGGCGCCAGAAAGCTTGATAGCGTGTCAAGTTTCACCCAAAAAGACACTATTGTTGCAAGTGCACAGCGTAGATGCAATACTTCAGGTTATCGATCCCATGAGGACTAAGATCTTACACTACGAATTTCAGAATTAATTTAAGCTAAAAGAGAAAATAAAAGAGTTTTTTAGTGAGTTTAAAAGTAAAAGATAGCGACTAAATTGATTAAAAGGATGTAAATCAATGGGAAAAAGCGTTACGCACATAGGACATTCGTAGAGAATCATGCATCATAGAAAAAACCGATTTGTTTAGGGATTAGAATTAAGAAACGTCTAAAACTCGAAAACACTAATTTAGATCCGCTCCACTTTCGAAGTTCGGGATTCTCTACTATTTATCAAAGAGCCTAGACTTTCGAATGATATTAAAATAATTAGCATGCATTAAATACACACATGTTTCGATAAGTTCACTGAGTGAGGGCGGTCTACTTTCGAAGCCTCTTCGAACTCAGCTTGTCAAGGATTTGGTTCAGGTGATTGAACAAGCTTTTGGAATGAAAATCTTCCTATGGACAGACTACCAAATGCACAAATAGAGTAATCATGCATAAAGATCAACCGAGACAAAGACTATATGAATCCCTCATCATATACTAGCATCTCATGAATACATGATCTCTTTGAGAAGCCTAAAAACCTAACTAATGAACTACTCATACATGGAGCACGAAAAACAGCGAGCAATCAATGAGAGAAACATTATTCAATAGATCAAGAGTAAATAAATCTTCTCTATGACAAAGTATGGAATGGATCTCTCTCAAGAAGACTTCAAAACTTGAAGAACAAAAGAAAAGATCTCTCAAAGCTTTTGATGGCTTGCAAATCTTTGTAAAAATTTGTGGCTCTCCCTTTCTAAAGGCTAAAAATAACTTATTTATAATAATAGGGTTTCCTAGGGCGTCCTCAGTTATGTATGTTCTTGCGGAATCAAATTCGGTTAAGCGAATTGAAAGTTATGACTTGAAATTTGTCTTTGAACACGAAATGTCTCTGTGACCAGAGTGTGCCAAAAATGAGCACTCGGCCGGTGGTGGTAATTCTATCACCCGGTCACAGCTTCATATATTGCTCTACTTGCTTCCTTTCTGAGACAGATTGACGTATATTCGCTTAAACGGCTATAACTCCTCGGTAACAACTCCAAATGACTTCAAACCACTTGCACATGAAAGCTAACACAAAATTCCAACTTCTGACCAAATTCCAGCTCTACCCCATTCTTGAAAATGTCCCTGACTTGCTCATCCTTTTCCTGAGCGCCCTTAATTCTCCATAGGAGAAACCTTGTTCACTTCTTCCATCCCGACACAATTCTCCTCTACTACAGTTGTACACAAACGGAGGTTCACCACCATTTACACCAATTCTTGAGTCTCCCTTGACTCTGCTACATCGATCCTTCGCCTACTGAAGGCATCTGCTACTTGATTAGCTTTACCAGTATGGTAGGCAATCTCCAAATCGTAATCTGCCAATAACTCTACCCACCTTCTCTGCCTCAAGTTCAAGCCTAGATGGGTGAAGATGTACTTCAAACTCTTGTGATCCGTAAATATTTGAACCCTTACTCTGTACAAGTAAGCTCTCCAAATCTTTAATTCGAAGACGACTGCCGCCAATTCCAGGTCGTGAGTAGGGTAATTCTATTCATGAGGCCTCAACTGGCGCGATGCATAGGCGATTACCTTCTCATTCTGCATTAACAAACAGCCCAAACCTATTCCTGATGCATCCGTATAGACCCGATACGGTTCCCCCATCTTAGGCAACTCCAGAACTGGGGTCTGCGTCAACCACTCTTTTAGGGCGTGGAAACTCTCGACACAATCCTTTGTCCACTCAAATTTAACCCCCTTCCCAGTTAGGCGAGTCAATGATTTGGCCAGACTAGAGAATCCTTTAACAAACTTCCGGTAGTAGCCTGCCAGGCTTAGAAAACTTCAGATTTATGTGGCACTTGACGATGTTGGCCAACCGGTGATGGCAACGATCTTTTTTGGATCCACGGCAACTCCCTTACCTGAGATTATATTTGCCTAAGGAATCTTATCTCCCTGTCCTAGAAACTGCACTTGATCTTAGCATACAGTCTCTGTTCCCTCAACTTGTTAAGCACAATACTTAAGTGTCGAGCGTGTTCCTCTCTACTCTTCGAGTACACTAGGATATCGTCAATAAACACGATTATGCACTTTTCCAAATGCATGCGAAAAAAATCATTCATCATACACTTGGGTAATTCGTGGTGGTTGGGAAGACCAAAAGTCTGGACATAATCCCTCTTTCGACCCTCTGGGGCCTTGTTAGCTCGCCTGGGATTGGCTTTCTCCCTTTCTTCCTTCAAACCTTTTTCCTGGTCTGTCGTTTTCTCTACCAGTTCATCCAGGTAGGTGTAGTCCCTCATCTTGCAGCGGTTCTTAATTTCAATGTTCAGCCCATTCATGAACCTCCTGATGAGATATGTCTCTTCTAGGTCCTCCCCTGCAAACGATGAAGCTTGTTGAATTCTTCCTCATACTCCCGGACAGACATCTTCCCCTGGCGAAGTTCCATAAAAATTATTCTCCATGCCATCCATGGCTTCTCGGGGCAAGTACTTCCTTGTGAACTAGGTCTTGAAGTCTGCCCAAGTCAACTCGTACTGTTTGCGGGTCTTTTTCATTTTTGTATCCCACCAGAATAAGGCTTCGTCTTTCAGGTAATGGAACACTAGATCCTTGTGGAACTCTTCTGAACATCTCAGATGGTCGAAGTTGTGTTCCAGCTTCCTTTTCCAGTTATCAGCAGCGACCAGATCAGCTTTTTCCCCCAAACATTTCAGTACCCATGTCCCTCATCTGCTTGATCATTTCCCAAAAAGATGGCCCATTCTGGTAGCGGATACACAAGCGACCAACACTAAGGTGCCATGACTGGCGGTGGTGGCAAAAGATTCGCAGATCTGCAAAAATGCGCTCTGGAAACTGTGCCCAGACTTTGCTGTGCGGCCTGCCCAGCGCAGAAGGCTGCCCAACGCGGAAGGCTGCCAACTCTTCTGCTAAAGCAGCATTCTCATAGGAAAGTTTAGCGGCTTCTGTCATGGCTTCTTGAGTTGCATGGTGAGTTGTTGACCTAACAGTTCTCATTAATAGTACTGCAATACTGTGTGATCTGTCCGGAGCAGCTATGCTTTCTCCCACACTCTCTTGTGAACCATCAGGAGCATTCTCAGCATTAATGTTGACATTGACTACCACCTCTCCGGTAGCGACGACATTGGCAACGGTAGCATCTGCAGCAGTAGCAGCAGCTTCAGGTTGAGCTTGCGGTTCAGTCCTAGCAACGAGGCGACAGCGACAACTCGTGGAGAGAGGAGAGAGGCGGCGGGTGAATAGGGTTTTCACGGGATCTCGGGTTCTCTCGAGATTTCGACAGAGTTCCTGGATGCGTTTTGGGGTGCGTTTCTCGAGACAACGTTGACGACAATTTATAGAGAGATGGAGAAGTGGCCTCTAGGGTTTCGGCTGCCCTTAGTGGGGTTCGCGGGCAAGGAATTCTATTTTCTTAATGGATCAGAACAGGGTCGTTAAATTTTATTTTTGGAATTTCAAGGTTTTTAAGATATATTTGAATTTTGAATTTTTTACATAATCTAAATGTGTACCCGAATCCGAACCGAACACACAAGGACCCAAACCGAACCCGAACTGAAAAATATAAATGACCGAATGGATATTGAACTTCTACTCCCGAAAATCCAAAATTCGAATAAACTCGAACCGAACCCAAATGGATACTCGAACGTCTACCTCTACCCTAAAACATCGATAAATTATAAGAAGTTCGTAATATATATCGGTTATATATTAGTATCATTGGAGTTTTGTATGAATTAAGTTCGTAGTACAACGGAAATGATGCTCGCTATTTCTTCTTCCCACTTGGGTTCAATCTTTTAGCAAGATCATATGCGTGTTTTAGTGTTTTTGAAAGTAAGTAGAGGTTAAATAAGTAATTTCATAGAGCCAGTTATGGCAATTCTGAAAAGTTGAAAAGATGGTGGCATTTTTGCCAAGATTTTTAAAAATTGATGGCATTTAAGTTTATCTCCTTCTCAAAATACAACAAGATCCAAAAACCCTAGAAACTTTTCTCTCTGGCCGCCTAAAGACAAACAAAACCTAGCGAAGTTTTTTTGGTGTTTGGCCGTAGTGCCAGATTTTTCTCTTTTGTTTTATTTTCTTTGCCCTGCTCCCTCTCTTCTCCTTTGTTTCGATATGCAAGGTGTTGTGGATTTGTGGGAAACGCTGGTTACCTGTTCCAGATCTACGCGGATGTGGCACAGATCCGGTGGTTTTTTTACTCTCTCTGGAGCACCGGCGAGAAATCGAGAAGGAGACGATGGTGAAGGGTCGGCTTTTAGGTGTTTTCGTTGTGAACTCGAAATTTCCCTTAACAGTTCACAAGTTACAGGTTGATTTTGCACAAGATCTTTCTAGTTTTAGTTCATCTTCTCTAGTTTCTGTTGGTTGGAATGGATTTGCTTGGTGGTGGTTCTCTTCGATTCTTCGGTGGACTCGGTTGTANCTCTCCTTTCAACTGTGAGAAGTAGCTGCTCTGGGTCTCGCTTTACTCCTTTTGGTGAGGTCCGTAGTGAGAAAGGAGGCTTTTCTTTGATCCGGACAACGGGACATGGATCTCGGTCTTCGTCACTCCTTGTTTCTTGCAGGGTATTCCGGTTCCCGTTACAAAGAAATGGAGCTTTTGGCTCATTCAACATCGCGATGTAGGGAAGGTAATTGACAAAACCAGTGATTCGTCATCTTCTCAGATTGTGGTTCATCCGGTTTGAACTCGTGGCTCTTCATCTTGGAGCAATATAATGAGTGCCGGGTTTCTCGTGGCTTCGTCTTTTCGGAGCAGTATAATGAGAGCATTCCCAATCCTAATAAAGTCTGCTCGTTGATGTTTCCCCTCTTTAGTGCCTTTCTTTCCTTGGTCTTTGCTTATTAGGAGTATTAGTATTTGAAATGTTCTAGATTGGTTTTGTTAAGATCAAACTGTTGTTTATGTGTGTGTTTGGACTCCGGTGTTTGTTCTTCACCGGCTTTTGGCTCCGAGGGTTAGTTCATCAACCCGTCGGCTTTGTTTCCGGAAAGGAAGTGTCCTTTGCCGGCTTTGTATTTCTCCTATGTATTTTATGCTATTAAATCCATTAGATGAAAAAAAAAAAAGTTTATCTCCTTCTCTTTCACTGTAGTGGTTTATTTACATTTTCGAAATTTTTTTTAAGTTTATTTGTTTCACTTAGCTGAGATGAATGGAAAATTGTAGACGTTCCTCTGTTATGTGTGTCGACCCTTTTTGTAACTCTCTCCCATTCATAGCCTAAAATGTAGAAGATTCAAATATACAATAGATGTTAACAAAAAGGGAAAGGATAGTAGTGGCCCAGTTTGGCCATCCGTGCCAGTTCAATCTTCATGCAGCCGAAAAAAGAGAATTATTACATGAAGACGATGATTGACTCCAGCCGTTGGATCTGAGACGATAGTACTAATTAAACTGCTTCTACGTTTGGCGACAAGAATCCAATCAGATCTTACCTTCCTTGTCTCTTATTATGAAGCCGTCCTTCGAAAATCTCTATCCTCCTTATAAACCTCATCATCGTTTCCTCCATTTCAAATGGAAAAGTCTTTAAACTAAAACGTAATTTGTTTTCGTTAAAATTTTCAGTAATTAGTCCTATGGAGTTAGCATATTTTTTTGCCAAATTCAAAAGTTAAAAAAAAAGCATTCGAGACTGGGAAGAAGTAGGGTCAACGAAGTGATGTAAGCGTAAAGAAGTAAATGTTCTAACTTCTAACATACGCCGCAGCCAAAGACTGGGTCCTCCCACGATGGGTGCGTGTGTGTCTGTGCACGACATTTGGACCACTGTTTCAAGCCGACGACACTCATTTCATTTATTCATGCATGGTTCTCAAACATATTATTTTTTAGTAAGTTCGTATTCTAAAAAATAATATTATTAGTTTATTTTTTTAAGTATCGCTAAAAAAATTGTTTTCAAAATATAGCAAAATAAAAAAATTAATCTTAAACATTTATAACTATATCTAAAATGGTTAATCCAAAACGCTAAATCCAAATCCAAAATTGAAATTCTAAATTACAAAAAAAAAATGAAATTCAAAGTCTTTTTTTTGTAAAAATAGTAGTAGAGAAACTAAAGAGTAAAACTCTTATGTGTCAATCAAAAAGCATTTTAAGGGACACATCATTTTATTCAACCAATTAAAACAATTTAATAAATTTTATGTGCCATGAAAAAATATTTATAAAGAGCAAGTAATTTCTAAATTTCAGCTTAATATATATAATAAAATTTAAACACATTTATAATATAACGTTCAAATATTAAAATATTATAATATAATAAAATATCATAATAATTAGTTAATTTCATTTGATATCAAATTTAATTTACATATTAATATAATTATAAATGCTACAAAAAATCATTATCTTATACATTATTTGAAAACTGTGATAGATCTTATAACCGATTTATTTAATATCACTTTATGTTTAGATTTAATGAACTTTGTAATATAGTTTGGAATAGATTGTATCATGGAATGTATATGTTACTAAATATGGAATGTATATGTTACTAAATATACCAAAATCGTGAAAACATATGCATATTTAGAAATTATACTAAAAATTAGAATATTCATAAATACTATAATCGAATCTAAATCAACAATTAACAAAATATCATAAACATTAAAAATCTAAAAATATAGATAATGTTTGTGAAGACAAATTGATTTTATGAGAAGAGATAAGTTAGTTGTATTTTTATATACAAAAGTATTTAATATGTATTAAAATATAAGCTTCAAATATTTTCTTTAATATATATAGTAAATCCGAATTCGAATATAAAATCATAAAATTTTGAATACTCAAATGAGGATGTCGGATATGATATTTCATTATCCATATATGGATATAAAACTTTTGATATCTAAATTTTTTATCGATACTTTAAACTAATATATTAACCATACAAGTATACATATTTTCTAACTATTTCACATTATAAAATACACATTTCAATTATTTTCAAGGGAGATTTACAAAAATACACCTTTGTATTGTCTGTTTTTCAAAAATAGCCCTGCTTGAAAAAAATTTATTTTTACACCTCATTTTTTAATGAAAAAGACCATTATACCCCTAGACTAAAAGAAACCCTAAACGTTAAACCCTAAACCCTAAACCATAATTCCTAAATTTTAACCCCCAATAGCTAAACCCTAAACCCTAATCACTAAATCTTAAACCCTAAATCCTATTTGTGCAAATAGGAGGTGTATATTTGAGAACCATTAAAAGACAGGTGTAAATGTAAAATTTCTTTTCCTTTTAAGTGTATTTCTGTAAATTAATCTATTTTTAATCTAATTATGATCATTATAAATTTTTAATTTTAATCTCGTGCTTGGCACGGATCAAAATCTAGTGAGAAAGAATTAGTGATGATATTTTTGAAACAAAAGATTTATTTAGTGATATTTTAAGAAATTTCTCTTTTATCTATATATTTTTCTTATAAATAATACAACTATTAAACTATCTATTAATCTATCTTAATTATCAAAAAAACTATTAATCTATCTTTTTAACACCTACCCAAAACGCTGGAATAGGATCAAACATCGTTTTTCATACGTTTGCTATATATTTTTGTTCGTACATGCAAGAAAAAAAAATAGTGACCTATATGCATTGTTTTAGGGGAGACTTACAAAAATACACTTTTGTATTGTCTGTTTTTCAAAAATACCCCTGCTTGAAAAAATTTTATTTTTACACCTCCCTTTTTAATGAAAAAGACCATTATACCCCTAGACTAAAAGAAACTCTAAATGTTAAACTCTAAACCCTAAACCATAATTCCTAAACTTTAAACCCTAATAGCTAAACCCTAAACCCTAATCACTAAACTTTAAACCCTAAACCCTAAACTTTCATATTTGAGGTGTATATTTGAGAACCATTAAAAGACAGGTGTAAATGTAAAATTTCTTTTCTTTTTAAGTGTATTTCTGTAAATTAATCTCGTTTTAGTTAATAAAAAAAACAGTGTAATGTGCTTTGACTAAAGAACGACATTAACAAATACTATAAGTAGCAGAAAAGAGAGAGAGATCATAGTAAAAGCACATATCTTTAAGCTATATAGACTATAACTTCTTCTTTTTTGCATCGAGTTATATAAGACTATAACTTATAGGAATATTTACATAACGATCTTAACATGTCAGCTAAAATCACTTATTTTAACCTTGTCTACTTTCTTATAAAAACGATAATTTTTAGAAAGGAAAAAAACGCAAATTTCTCAAATAACAGAGAAATAACACTAAAACTTATAGACGGCGACGCTTCACATACTAAAAGATACGATATTGACAAAGCTTCACGGCTTATTCTGATGGAGGAGCTAAGTTGAGATCAAGATTCAACGCCTGAGGTATCTTCTCATCATCACTTTGGAATTCAAGAACCGACGACGAGTCTGACTCGCTCTGGACCCCACACGCCCCACAGGCCGCCGTAACTGGAGGAAACGCCGCCGTCGCTGGAGGAAACGCCGCCGACATGTTACAGAAGAAAGTAGGACGTGCAACCGGAACCCTACGAACCCGACGATACGCGCCGGCGCCACAGCCACCACCGCTGCTTCCGCTGCCTAAGCTAAGCTCGAGCTGCGGAGGAGGTGTTGCAAATCGCGGCGCCATGTGAGAGGCGGACTTGACGGCGCTGCACTGACTAGAACTACCAGCCCGGAAACCACCGTACACGGCCGCCACTTTGGCGTCAAACTCGAATGACGCCGGGAAATTTGTCTTGGCCTTAGGGCCGCGAAACTCACGAGCGGCCTCGTCATAGGCACGCGCAGCCAGCTGAGGGGTATCGAACGTGCCGAGCCAGACCCGGGTTTTCTTAACCGGATCTCGGATCTCCGCCGCGTATCTTCCCCATGGACGCTTTCGCACGCCTCTGTAACGAATCTCTCTGGCATTGCTATGACTCGGGTCGCGAGAAACCGGGCCAAGTTTCAAACCCATGTTCACCATTGAAATAGAAAGAAACGAGAAAGATCGGTGAAGAGAGTTTAGTAGTGATGAAGAAGAAGAAGAGAAGAAAGGCTTCTTTTTATAGAGAGTAAAAAGGACCTTTTCTTTTTTTTTTGGGGGAAGCTTTCTTGTGTACAGTCAAAAGCCATTTTTGATAGTTTTATCATTACATTGAACCGGTTTCTCGGTTCTCTTTTTTGGATTTTCCACTTATATTTATCCATGTGTTCATTGCCTTTACTGCAAAGAATCTTTTTTTTTTTTTACCATTTGCATTGTGAAGTTTATTTTTTATATGTAATTTTATTTTGAAACAAACACTTCACAAATCACACAATACGCTCAACAGAAATAAATTTACTGGCTATTAAGAATAGAAAACTAAACTGATGTTTGACAAAAAAACATGTTATATCAGCATTTCCACATATATATATGATTTCCCGTACCAATATTTATATAAGAAAAAAAAAAGATATAGTGCTTGCATGCCTATTATTTGGTAAAAAATTGATCTTGATGAATAAATTTATCAAATTTTATCTTCTAATAGGTTATTTACATATATCATTTTGTGTTTAAAATTAAATATTATCGAATAAATTTGTTAAAAGTTGTTGTTGATAGATTGTTATATACCTCGTTACACTTATAATTAATGAATATTATCGAAAAAATTTGTCGAATTATGTCGTTTAATAGAATTTATGTCATTGTCGTGTCAACAAATGAATGTTATCAAAAAAATTATGTCAATTTTTGTCGTTTAATAGATCGTTAAATTGTCGTTATCGTGTCTAAAAAAAATAAAGATTACCGAACAAATTGTCGGATTTTGTCGTTTAATAAAATATATGTCGATATCGTGCCAACAAGGAATGTTATTGAATAAACATGTCGGATTTTTTGTCGTTCTACAAATGAATGTTATCAAAAAATTATGTCAATTTTTGTCGTTTAATAGATCGTTAAATTGTCGTTATCGTGTCTAAAAAAATAAAGATTACCAAAAAAACTGTCGGATTTTGTCGTTTAATAAAATATATGTCGATATCGTGCCAACAAAGAATGTTATTGAATAAACATGTCGGATTTTTTGTCGTTTAATAAACCGTTATTTTTATCGTTGTATATATAAGATAAAGATTATCGAACAAAATAGTCCCATTTTGTCGCTTCAAAAATCGCTATGTATGTTGTTATAGACTCTTGGAAAAATTTTATCGATTTTATCGTTTAAGAAATTCTTTTAAACCATTTTGTTTTAAAACTAAAATCCAATGAATTAAGTTGATGGCAAAAAGTCTTAGTTAAAATGACACACTGGAAATAAAGATCACACAATAAATGAACATTTAATCAAACATATTTAAAGAGCCTTCATGAAGTTATATGTGTTTTATTTAAGGAAAATACTAATAAACGATCATAGTCAACCCATTAATGAAATTTCATATTATTTACGGTTGATTTTACTTTTTTGCTCTCGATTTTTTTTGTTCCCAAAAACGAGGCTTATTACATATAAATCCCCCCCCCCCCTATTATTACAACAATTTTTTCTCAATCCTACATAATTAAGTAATCATCTTCTTGTAATATTGAACTAATTCTCCCTTTATTTAATGTTTAGCAAATATTTTGCAATTAAGGAGATTTATTTTGGCATAAAATGGTGAGATGATATTTTATTAAACTGGGTAGACTTTAAACAATATTATTTTGGAAAATTAGAATTTCATTTCAAAAGAGGGGTTGATTAATTAAAACTTTTACTTTCGAAATATATCTAAAAATATTAGCTATGATTTTAAAATATGTGACTTTCTTAAAAAAAATAAAAATCACAATTTTTTGGTTTTGAAAAGCTCACTACTAAAAAAAATTAGAAAATATTTTAACTGTAAAAAATTTAAAGAGATTATTTAGAACTGTAAAAATGTTAAAATCTTAAAATATGATTGAATAAAATAAAACTTTGAAGTTAGAATCACTCATTGAATGTTGAATATGAAACACAATAGAATCAACCTCTTATATTGCCACTAGATCACCGCAACTTTGGTTAGGTAAAATTTTGGTTTATTATAATTTATTTTTACCTTTTGCATGCACGAGATTGATCTCTATGTAACTCACATAAATAGAATAAAAAATATATTCTTTTGGAAGAGGATAGAATCTCACGAAAACAACCCCAAATAAAATAAAATATAATCTATGCATCTATTAAATCATATGCCATAGTATCAATTAGGGTGGGCACGGATCAGGTACTTTTGATTTTTGGTGTATTCGTTATCCGATCTGATCCTTACGAGTAATAGATTTTTAGTATCAATATCCGATCTGCAAAAAATGGATACCCGGAAAAACGGCTACCCTCTAAAAATATGAATACTCGACTTGTTATCCGATCTGATTTGTTACCCAACGAAAACCCTTTAAAATTCAAATATTTATATTTTGTTTCATATTTTAACATTGAAATACTTATATAATCATTTTGTTTTCTCAAATATTCAACCAAGTACAAAATTATCCTAACAAAAAAATTAGAAATTTTATAAATTACAAAGTTATATTTAAATATTATATATATTAAAAATATAATTGAAGTNATAAATTACAAAGTTATATTTAAATATTATATATATTAAAAATATAATTGAAGTCTTATATATAATATTTTTTTTCTAAAGTAATATTTTATAGGGAGACTTACAAAAATACACCTTTGTATTGTCTGTTTTT